>JADBJO010028217.1:0-7500 GCA_016801955.1 Conus betulinus
ACAATTAAAAACAATGGTGCGATGGATTATATGGGACCAAAACCCGATACAAAAATAAGAGGCAGCATATTCTTCACACAGTTTTGAGAAAGTGGGGTATAGGTATAACCTAATATTGAAAGTATATAAATGCACTAAACGTGCTTGGATAGTAAGATTGATTTTTTCCCCCTCCCTGTCCCCTTCCCCAAATGAATACACAATGCTACATTCGTGTAACCACATTCAGACTCTCTGACAAGTGTGAACCCGAACATTTTTGAACAATGCGAACTTAATAAATGTTGGAAAGACGTATCATCGGCCGCACTATAAATTTCAGTGCCAATTAAACTAAAATGGATGTTAGTTATGTAAGAATCTATCTTTTTCTCCTAGTTGATATACTGTTGAAAACGAACCATTTCCTGAGAAAAATGGGCAGATAACGATATCCTTTTAAGGATTTTTTTGCTAAATATCATCAACGGCGAAGTATTCTTTTAGCTACAGATCGTTTCCACACAAATAGGAATTAGGGTAAACTTCTTCGAATTTACAATTTGTCTGCAAGCCGTCCAAGAATGCAAAGGAAAAAGAAAGAGATATATTTATAACAACAATGGTGGATCATGTAAAAAAAAAACAAAAAAAACCGTGAAAGTGTTAGTGCTGGCTAAAGGATCTGCCTTGTTACGACGTATTACTAGAGGAAGTGGAGGTATTTAATATTAAATGGGAAAAAAAACTAAACATTCCAGTTGATTGCAAGGCAGAACTTAACAAATCAAAAAATAAAAGAAATTAAAATGAAATGGTTCAAAATCATTATCTACGAATGATATCATAAGAAACATGGTTTATAGTCCACAGCAATTAATGTCGTTTTCGCCACAAAAGAAACAAGTCGACAGAGCACTATCATAGAGAAATGCCCATTAGATTTCAGCTTTCGGATAATGGATGGGATTAGCAGCATTTATAAAAGACTAATGTCGTAACTGCCATCGCCTGTGTATTTACAAATGGAACTAATTCTCTTTGGTGTGGTCAGATAACACTAAAACGGAGGAAATAATTGTTCCCATATAACTACTAGGTAAGTTCTTCCTATAGAATTCAAGAATACAAACTGAAACACCTAATCTATAATCATGTTTGAGAGAAGAGATTGCAAACTGTAAACTAAAAAGGCCCTCCGCATCACTTAGAGATGAAGCATGTATATTTATAGAGCATGTGGCATGCTTATATGGTTTACTAGATACCTAAACAAAAGAATTCGTTCCATGCCAAATGAAGAAGCTGAATCTGTACTGCACGAATATTAACCATTTTAAATCAAAAGTCACATTAGCTGCTGCTCATACATTTTTGACAGCGAAAGGCACCCCCACCCCTCCCCCCTTTTGTTTCTCTTTGATTATCCATAATATGTATTGTATTTCAATTTATCATATTTTTGTTATCACTTGCTTTCTTCATTTTTTCAATGTATATGTATTTTATTTCACACTAAACACGTAACACTGATGGCAGTTGGTAATACACTTGGATGTCAGTGTGTGTTGTTGTTGGTTTTGTTGTTGTTTGTGTTGTTGTTGTTGTTGTTGTTGTTGTTGTTGTTGTTTTTTGTTGTTGTTGTTGTTTGTAGGTTAGTCTGTTTAACGTCTGTTCACCGAAAGGTGATATTGGACGGTGGGAAAGGATAGGGGAGAAAGGAAGGGAAAGGGAGTGTGTGAGGGAGATGACTGCACGCAAAAAAGTTTGATATAACGCACCTGTGTTTGTCGTTCTTGTGTGAGTGTGTACAAGTGTTTAAAATCTAACTAATTGCATAGGGAAATGGATTACAAATGTTCGGATAATTATCAAACAATGAATATCAAAGCCGTGAAACATATGAAAGGCAATGAGAATCTACTAAATATGCAATAACTATAGCGATTAATCCTTTACATCGAATTAGCAAATGACGTGTGCGTTGGCGTGCGTGCATGCGTGCATGCGCGCGCGCGCGCGCTCGTGTGCGTGTGTGTGTGTGTGTGTGGGTGTGTGTGTGTAACTAATTGTGGTGTTTCTCTTGGTGTATATAAGAACATGCACCTACGCCGTTTTATGCATTTACGGGTGGGGGGGGGGTCTATGTTGCATATTCAATCGGATAGCGGTGTACGTACATGGGTGTGCGTTAATGTATTTGTGCGGACTTTTTTAATTTAGATATTCATACAGCTATATTGTGTGTGAGGTTTTAGAACGGCCGATACTTTTTGCTAACTTTTTTATATCTCTCTGTTTTCATTTATTTCTAAATATATGTCATTATATTGATATATTTATTTATTTACTTATTTAACTATATATCTATTTATGTATTTATTTCATGTATTTACAAATCTATGTATTTACAAATCTATCTATCTATCTATCTATCTGTCTGTCTGTCTGTCTGTCTGTCTGTCTGTCTATCTATCTATCTATCTATCTATTCGTTTATTTATCAATTTGCAGGTTTTTGTTAGCCTGGCATTATGTTCGCATTTACTGGTAAGACATTTTCTTTTAAACAAACAAAATATCTGGAAATCAATGAGGCTGCCAAAACAACATCCATGTGCATTTTGCTATATGATATGAATGAGGGCATGTCTGTATCAACAATTTTACCAAAATGCAGTAACAACTGCATATTGTAAAATAAAACTAAAATATTGAAAAACGAGCGATGCTAGACATGTACGCCATTTTTCTTACCTTTCAACTGAAAGGGCAGTCTGCACTTCTGCAAACGCCCTAATTGTCCTTTTCGTTGCCATGGTCAACGTTGACTGATTGATGAAGTCTGTGGTCACCATGGTTTTCAAACGGCAGTGAGACATTGAGGACATCATTGTATGGCCAGTGACGTCAGAAGGGATCACACCAGACTGGGCTCAGAAGACTTAGCTTTCTGCTGTAGTTTCTGTTCAGCTTTGGAAAGAAGATTACACAGGCGCACACACACACGCGCGCACACACACACACACACACACACACACACACACACACACACACACACACACACACACACACACACACCACACTGACTGACTGACTGACTAAAACCATTTACTGTCAGATTAACATTGTATTGTACTGACAAACACACACACACACACACACACACACACACACACACACACACACACACACACACAAAGTTGACTGTCTTTTTGACTATCCTTTTTCAAAGTGACATATTTGATAAGAATCAATCTGTCGCCACAGGGGCTTCTTTAGCAAGGCAAGGCTATTGACAGCCTGGCATTAGGCAAGGCACCTCGCAAAAAATGGCATTCCTCCAGACCTCATCAACCATAACAAGACTACCCTTCTGCACCCTTTGCTGGCAGTCCTCTCTCAGTGCTGGAATGAGGGAGCTGTACCACAGGACACGAGAGAAGCGGATCTCGAGGATCCGAACGTAGACTTTGCCGACGATGCTAGGAAGAGAGAGATGCCTCTTGTTATCGCAGTCGCTCCTCTCGCCCTTGTTTTTTGTACAGGGTGACAAAGTCTACGCTCAGGTCTTCCTGATCCGCCTGCAGAAGCTGGCTGAAATGTCTTCCTGGAATCACAGTGTGGCTTTCGAGCAGACAGGTTCATGGTAGATATGGTCTTCTCCCTTCGCCAACTCCAGGAGAAGTGCAGAGAGCAGCGGATGCCCCTGTGTGTTGCATTCATCGACCTCACCAAGGCCTTCGACCTAGTCAGCAGAGATGGTCTTTTCAAGACTCTCTGAAAGACCAGCTGCCCCCCCCCCCCCCCCCCTCTTCAACTGCACTGCTAAATTGAGTTCTTCCACTCCAGCATGAAAGGGGCTGTGCAGTTTAATCGCAACCTCTCCAAGCCCTTCCACATATGAAGCAGTGTCAAACAAGGCCGTGTCCTTGCTCCCACCCTCTTTAGATATATTTTTTTCTCTCCTCCTGAGAGCATGCATTTAGCACAGCGCAAGATGGGATCTACCTGCGAACCAGATCAGATGACAGCCTTTTCAATCTCGCCCGCCTAACAGCAAAGACAAAGGTCCGCGAAGCCCTCATCAGAGATATGCTGTTTGCCGATGATGCCGCTGTTGCGACCCACACTCAGCAAGAAATTACAGTCGCTGATGGACTGCTTCTCTCAGGCCTGCAAAGATTTTGATCTGACTATCAGCCTAAACAAGACAAATGTCCTGGGTCAAGGCACGCCGTCACCACCAGCCATCTGCACTGATAACAATGAGCTTGATGCCCTTCCATCAATTCACTTACCTGGGGTCCACCATCATCAATAACCTCTCCCTTGGCACTGAGATCGACAAGGTGATTGGGAAGGCAGCCACAACACTTGTCTGCCTCACACAAAAGAATGTGGAATATGGTTCTAAAATGACATGGTTGAAAAAAGATCTTCAAAGAGAACATCCAAATGGAAAAAAAAATACTGTTTATGGATTGTCCTGAGATAGAATCGTTGGAACGGTGTGGGCCTTTGAGATTACTTAAAAAGAACTTTAACATATTTTGGAAGGATGTGTTTCGCAGCTTATGCGAAGTTTAGCAAAGACGTGCCTGTAAAAAAAAGCACAAAAAGTATTAATGGAACCCTTGTTTGACAATGAGAAGTTTAGAATTGATAACAATACTAAGTGGACACAAATAACACATTCCTGGTAAGGTATGTGGTTGATAAAAAAGGGTGCTTTTTAAGTTATACAGGCTTCTGTGAAAAGTATACTATCAAAGTAAACTATTTAGAATACATGAATCAAAAGTTTCCTCGCTACAAAGAATATCAAAATAAAAAGATAGAAAATGCAATGAAAGGCCAACGCACAACAAATAATAGCAAATGTTAAAAAAAAAAAAGGTTCAAAACCTTTCTACGATGTTTTTACCAGAGCCAGTCATTAAATATGATATAAAATGCTTTCGCAACGTGGGAGCAAATACTGAATATCAATGTGGACTGGGATAGAGCACCAAAACAAATGAAAAACTAAAGGAAATCAGATTAAGGTGGTTCCAAATCAAACTGTGTTATAACATTTCAGTTAACAACAATATTTTGAAGAAAATGAGGATTACAAATAGTAACAAATGTACTTTTTTGTAGAAATGAAAAAGATTCAACCAGATATCACTTATGGTTTTGTGATTTTTCACAATTTTTTGGAGGGACTTGGAGAAGATTTTAAGAGAGAAGTGCAAAACACTGTTTTAAGTTAAAAATTTAACGTAGAACTTGTGTTTTGTTTGGGAATGATGACCAAACAAAAGCAGACGACACTTTTGACCAGATTAATCTTATAGCAAAATACTTACTTATATAAAATGCAGGATAAATAAGATCAAACACAATGTAAACACACTTTCTGAGAGACTTGAAACACAATTATATAGTTGAAAAATACATTTATTCAAAAGAAATGAGGCTTGCAGATTTCTTTGAAAAGTGGTACCCTTACCAGTGTCTTGTTGATGACCTACAGTGATTAATAGCGATGTAAGGATGTACGCTTGTTTACAAACGTGTCATTTCGAGATTGCATCTTTTTGAAGGTAACCATATAGTAACACCAGTTTAGATCAAAACCTTTCAGCTTCATACAGCATTGTTCAAGGCTCAATCTCAATGTACAGTAATGTTATATGTATGTGTGTATGAGTGTGTGTAAGTATGTTTGTAAATGAACAGTGGTGCATGTGTAGGTGTATGTTCATACGTGTGTGTGTGTGTGTGTGTGTGTGTGTGTGTGTGTGTGTGTGTGTGTGTTGTGTGTGTGTGTGTGTGTTTCGTTCTATTTTTCACAATAGCTAGAAATATTTATGTATTATCAGTTTAATATATGTGTGAAAATCTTTTGCGCACTGTCCACTTTATTCGCGTGTGTATTTTTCCAGTTAGCTGAATAAAGCGTGTTTCTTTGGGATAAAAAAAATGAAAAAAAAAGAATGTGGACAATCCCAAGCCTGCCACACAGAAAAAAAGATGGCTGTGTATAAATAAAGCCTGCGTTCTCAGCACCTTACTGTATGCATTGAGACATGGACCACGCATACTCAAGCGGAGAAGAAAAAAGCTCAATTCCTACCACCCCTTAAGCCTCCGTCGTATACTATGCATGTCCTAGCAAGACAGGGTGACCAATACCGAAGTCCTGTCTTGCGCTGGCCTCCCTACCATGTTCAGACAGCGTCGGCTGCGTTGGCTGGGCCACTTTCGCCGCATGGAGGATGGTCACATCCCAAAAGACGTCCTCTGTGGAGAGCTTGGCACAGGGCAGAGAAGCCCTGACCGCCCGCAGCTGAGATACAAAGATGTTTGCAAAAGAGACATGAAGGCGCTTGTGATCAACACCGAGTCCCGGGAGGACCTCGCAACAGACCGCAACAGCTGGAGAAGCACTCCCAAGAAACAGCTGCAGATTGGAGAAGACAAACTGGCAGCTGCTGCAGCTGAAAAGCGAGACCGCAAAACGTGTGTAACAGTCAACAAGCCAGTCATCATACATATGTGACCGCTGCCACCGACACTGCCCACTCTCGCATCGGTCTCCACAGCCATAAGCGACACTGCTCGGATCAGTCAGATAGCCCAGACAGATAGCTATATATTAGGTCGGATATACTCTATCCATGGTCAGCTACGACTGACGGAGGCCTACATTTTTTTTTTCTGTCCCAAACTTTGCGCCACCTCAGAGGCAGTGCACTCACACCGCTCATTCCGAAACCTCGTCCACAGCCACAGCCCGGTCGGCCCCGCCGCAGCCCCGGCAACGGCAATCCGCAGGGAGCAGTCAATGTCAAGTCGTCAAGAGGCAACCCACCGGAGGAGACACTGCACTGCTGCTGAGTTACTTCGGTGGTGTTCAGTGACGCCTGTTTTCTGATCTAACTTATGCAGGACACAACCTTCTAAGCCCCCTACTGACGACTATAATTGCTTAGTCGAGGAGCCAGCGTGAGTGAGCTCTCCCTCCGAAGGGCGCCACCACGTCCGTCCAACCACATCGAAATTGAGGTCACCATGAGAGCAGGGCATGAAGGGCCACAGAATTTGAGACTTTTTTGTATGCTGATCGATGAGAATGAGGATGATTAAGATGATGCTACGGATTTCCATTTCGGTCTGAGACTGCATGACAGGACTGTACTCTACGCTTCCTTTCATAATATATCCCGGCGTCAACCAGGCCCGAGAGATACAGGCACCTGCAGTGCTGGTAAGAAAATTTGAGCAACACTCTCAGAAACGCATTCATTAAGTGGATGAAACTCGACTGTGTGGTCCCAGTCTTCCCAACTGAGTCCGCAGCAAACTCAACTATGGGTAGGAGCCAGTCGGGACAGAAAAATATTATTATTTTTATTATCGTTATTATCATTATTATTGATGCTTATTATTTTTTTTATATTATTGTTACTGTTATTATCATTATTACTGTTGCTGCTGCTGCTGCTGCTGTTGTTGTTGTTGTTGTTGTCG
>JADBJO010028217.1:15000-20377 GCA_016801955.1 Conus betulinus
CGTGTCCAGGCCTTCAGGGGCCAGTCCAAATGATCTGAAGCACTGCTAGTGTGTGTGTGTGTTTGTGTGTGTGTGTGTGTGTGTGTGTGTGTGTGTGTGTGTGTGTGTGTGTGTGTGTGTGTGTGTGTGTGTGTGTGTGCATGTGTGCATGCGCATGTGTGTAAATGTCCATATGTAAGTGCTCTTACATTTGTGTCTGTGCATATTATCACAGTTTTGTGTATGTATGTATGTATGGAAGTATGTGTGTGTGTGTGTGTGTGTGTGTGTGTGTGTGTGTGTGTGTGTGTGTGTGTGTGTGGTATGTGTATGTGTGTGTGTGTGTTCCCTACACTTAACATTGATGTGTTTTAACGTGCACTGTTTGCATTCTGGGCGTGTTGCAAATTATGATGTGTGTGTGTTGTGTCTGTGTGTGTGTGTGTGTGTGTGTGTGTGTGTGTGTGTGTGTGTGTGTGTGTGTGTGTGTGCGCGCGCGCGCGCGCGCGCGCGTGTGTGTGTGTGTGTGTGTGTGTTCCCTACACTTAAATAAACTTTGATGTGTTTTAAAGTGCACTGTTTGCATTCTGGGCGTGTTACAAATTATGATTCAAGAGTAACACCTGAGTAAACCCAGTCACGCGACTGACATGTCTTGGTGCATGTGAGACCAGCTCATCTCTCTTCTTGTACACTGCAGAACTGTATGAGATCTATCAAAAGCGATTAACTTTTATCATTACACAATATGAGATCTATCAAAAGAAGTCATCATTTGTATTTGTTTGGTCCCAAAAACAACATAACCTCAAAGAAAGACTCAAACACAAACACAAACAGGATGCATTCTTTGTTACCACAATGTCCCTTGCTGCCGTCTTTCTTTTTAGGAATCGATCTCCCCAATCCCAAGGCTTTCATACAGTACTGAGGGGACGCATGGCTGTTGGGTTAAAACACTCTAGAGCTGCATGCAGCCTGACCCTAGGGCGACACCAGGCTGACGGACTTTCATATGTGCAGGCATTTCCTACATGTATGGACATCCATTGCCCTTCTCTAATACGAGGATTTTTCAGGGCGACCGCTTAAGATTCCTAAGCATTAAAACCTCTTTTTTATGAATTATCGTAAATCTTTGTCTTGCTTGTGTCTTGGGGATCATCAGGTGTCAGCTTTGGGATTTAAACCTTGATCCCCCTCAAAACAACAGTCAGCGTAGCAAAAGGGGTGGGAGAAGAAGATAGGCAGGTAGGAATATAACAAAAGCTGCAAGACTTTCCAAGCACTTTTTCAGGATTTGTATTTGGAACTTCCACAGTGCTATAAAGAGGATATCAACAACTGGAAAACTAGCGTATGACTTTGATGTTCTGTGTGTACAAGAAACAAGAAGAATCACCCATAGACCAGTACATTTGGATGAAGGCATAATCTTCCAAACACATGATGAGGACTAACTATGATACTAAGAAACAACTTCAAAAACAAAATGTACAGGAAAGACTTACAAAATGGCGTACCAACATACATCAACTTCTGAATGTGAGACTCGAAAGACCTAATGGTAATCAGAAAAGCCTAATACCCTGTAATGGATGTGTACATTCAGGATCACACCCGTCAAAAACGCTTAGACTTTTTTGAGGAAATAGAAAATGAATTTGGAGACCTATAGTAATGTAGAAATCTTAATGTACGACCCAGACCATAACATAGCTCACGTCTATCTTCCATCTGTACAATACTGCCAACATCTTGCTTTTCAGTCGGGCTGAAAAAGACTGTGAAATGTGCCAATTCTGGCCCTCGAAACGAAAATTTCAATCATGTTTGATAACTTTCAATCCTCATGAAGTTATCTGACAACTAAAGCTTTGGACTCCTCGCTGTAACCCTCGTACTCCACATGTTTACTGCACCTTAAAAGCCGTCCTGACTGGTGGGCATCTTGCCGTGTCAGAGAGAGAGAGAGAGAGAGAGAGAGAAGGGGGGGGTCGATCTCAGCACAGTCACGTCTGAAAAAATCAATGTTATACCTCAGAGTGTTACTAGACCAATGAGGTTTGTTTCCGTCATAAGAAATGCCTTCAAGTATGGTATGTTTGATTATTTTCCTAAAGGAGATTGCTGCAAATTTGTGAAATGGCCAAACCTTCCGCATCATAATGCCCTCAAGACTGTCCTGTGTTGCACGTTTTTGATCAAACGTGCAGGCAGTTATCACCACATATCACGACTCACACGTGATGTCGAAACTGCAACATTCTCACGTTACGTGATGTGACATCCTTCATGATCAATGGTAGTCTTCGCCTCTATCACTTTACAGACTCGTTTTGAAAATTGAGAAAAAAAAATTCTAAAATTCATCCTCGTATGTGTGCGTCTTTTGTTTCCCACTTGCGAGGTCTACGTTTTACGACAAAGTGTATTCTGCTTAATATATCTAAGCACTGAACTCTGCTCACTGTGACATTGTCAACATAGACAGCGAGATTAACTAACAAGTCCCAGTCTAGTCGCAGTGTGATGGGAACTTGGGTGTATTCAGGATCATGTCTGGTTCCTCAAAGAGTTTTCTTTTGGTTATTTTGCTGAAGCTGTTCATATATGTGTGGATGAAGAAGCCAAGAAGGTGTTAGACGCCTCAACCTCGCAATCAGTGTCACAGGCGAGCTGGAGCGCGTGCACGTCACTTCGTAGCTCGTGAAGCAGACTGTGATCGAATTAACTGGATTCTAGTACTAACAGAAGATCGACCTCAGATCAGAAAATCACCTACGTTTGGGAAATTTTCTACAGCAATCGCGTAGGATGCACTTTGACCGGTTTCTCTATCTCTATGCCCGTCTCATTTTAAATACATTCAGGTGTGCAGCCTAGAGATTCTACAGCTTTTCACAAATGAATCGTACGTGTCTCTGATATCTTTTGTCTGTAGATTTTTCTTCCGCTTGAGCCCGTTCGTCTTTCAAATGCCATGACTTGAAATTATTAGTTTTGGCCTTCGTTCAATGAAAACTGTGAATCATTTTCATAGATTGGGATGGAGTCGATTTGATCGGGGATCTCGCAAATGGATGCATGCCAGATTGTTCTTTGAGATATCACCTGTGGAAAGAACGAGTTCAGCCACAGTGACTTTGTCTAATGATGGCAAACTGTAGAGGCATCAGTCTCCCTTTGTTGGTTTTTCACGCTCTCAGTCATTCCATTGTCCCTGCTTTATGTTTCAAATAAAGATGTCCTAATGTTTGTGATCAACGCATATAAAAACTGTGTGAAGCTTCTTGTGCAGTTTCCATATTAGTGGGATTGTTGTCCAGAGACCGTTTTAACTGAACAGTTTTACAGTAGAGGGCTTGATATACTCTGATACGGTGAGCCAACAAAAAGCACTACTGAACATTACTGAAGTGGCACAACAGTACACAGGAGTCTCCTTCGGCTGTTGGCCTTTAGTGACCAGCTGTCGACAGGTCTCTTGCAGAGCATAGTCTGTAGCTGACTGTTCGCAGCTCGTCTGTAAGGCTGTCTGCCACGGATGGAACCTCCATAAAATAGAGTTACATTTTACGATAGGTATCCAGAGGTATCCCTTCATACCACTGTTATTTGTGTCTTTTTTGTTTGTTTATTTCTTTGTTTGTTTTTCTCCTTCTGCTGCTGTTTAACTCAGTTACTATTCCTGAAACTGTCATCATTTTTGTTGTTTCTTCCGGTTTAAACAGTCCCAAATATTCCACTTCAACAGAGCTGACACAAACGTTTCAGAAGTTGAAGTTGTTTTTAACTCTTGTCTAAACCGGCGCCCACTGATGCTGTACAGGAAGAAGTTCATACCATGGTTGCTGAACATTGTAATTCTTTGCGTATGTGAGAATCGTAAAAAGCTGTGCTCGCATCTCAATGTGTTTTAGCTGGTCCGTAGTACCTCTGATATAACAGCACTATCATTAGTGGTGACGACAGTGCCAGAAAGCAGAAGGACACCAACAACAACATGAGAGTGATGTTAGTGTTGGCCTTGGTTTTCACTGTGGATGCAGTTACACTATTAGCCAGTCTTTGTTTCCCTGGTGAACCTGTCTACATCAGCATTGTAGGAAACCATCTCTACTCGTCTTTGCGTTGGAAGAAAAAGTGTCCACCCTGGCGTTTCTGTGAACTGCTTAGAGAATTTTCTGGCACGTCTTAGCTCTCGAATGATGAAGGAGATTCAAAGTGATCAGAGAAATTAAAGGAATAAAACTATAGATGGTGGCATCAATGATCGTGTATACTTTTCTCCATGAAATTTTCAATAGCCCCTTTTTGGATACCAGCATCTCAGTGGATCATCAAGTCGGCCAGCAGGAACTAAACGCCTGTTAAAAAGGATATGGAAGTTGAGGGCTACTGCAAATATTAATATCCCAATGATGACCCTGATGGCCAGACCTAGGAGTGCACAATCTCTGAGCCTTGAGCGGAAACTTGACGACAATGAAACGATCAACAGTCATGGCCAGAAGAATGAGGACAGCAGAGTGGATGGAAGAATGAACAGGAGGAAGTAGAAGCCACAGTTCCAACCATTTTGCATGAAAAATGCAGTATGACCGATGCGTAGGTTTATCACGGTACATACAGCACTTGTGAGGATAATAGAGTCCAGGAACAGCTTATGACAGCCATGTAGATACAAGCTGAAGTGTTTCCGCAGACTGGTGAAGACAAGAGTGACAAAGCAAAGAAAGTTGCCCACCATGCCAACGCTCGCCAGGGAAGTTATACGTAGATTCTGCAAAACCAAATGGGGAATAATTGGCTGCTATTTCATAATCAATTACATTTGAAGACTGAAAGAAGTACGCATACAAACAAAACACAAAAAACAAGCGAAAGATTTCCGACACTTTTTCTATATAATTGCTATACACAGTGTTCCCAAGTCTGCTTTAGGTGGACTAAAAGTCTGTCTAAAAATAAGTATAGAAGACAACATTACACCATTCAAATGTTTTTTATAATTGAGTCTCTTTAGAATAAGAATTTTTCAAGATGTTATCCAGCAAAGTGCACCACAAGGAAATATATAATTGAATTAAAAATGAATAATATAAATAATGAAAAACAAGAAACAAACAAGCAAACAAATAGATAAAAATGAATGAATAATAGATAAGTAGATAAATGAATGAAGAATGGATAGGTAAATAGATAAAATAGTAGATAATAAATAAATAGATAGATAAATAAATGTATGAATTACTTAAGTATGCATATACATTTGAAGCAGGCCAAGACAAGTCTGTACTTTTAACATGCTATGACATAATAACTGCTCTGATATCCAAGTCATTTTAAATAATCATTGCAGAAAGAAATTGAGGAGAATGACACTCACTGAACA
>JADBJO010028218.1:0-2500 GCA_016801955.1 Conus betulinus
CGTCAGGATGTCTGTGTTTGCTGGTGTTCTAACGAACGTACGATGCGAACCGATACGGATGTACGGATGACATTGGGTGGTCGGACATGCTGTGTAATATTGGGTATGCATGGAAGATCGCATAGGCAAATAGAAAAGCGAATGGAGCCCTATGACATGCGCATTATATGTTTTTTGATCGGCCCACACAATGCTTGCACACAGGCACACACACACACACACACACACACACACACACACACACACAACACACGCGCGCGCACACACACACACACAAACCACACACACACAACACACACACACACACACACACACACACACACACATGCACTCGTGCTGCTCAAACATTCCCAGACATTCCACATGCCAAGTAGTCAGATGGAAAATCTAATTGAGCTATCGTGTGTGTGTGTGTGTGTGGTGTGTGTGTGTGTGTGTGTGTGTGCGTGCGCGCGCGTGTGCGTGCGTGGTGTGTGCGTGTGGTGTGCGTGCGTGCGTGTGCGTGCGTGCGTGCGTGCGTGCGGTGTGTGTGTGTGTGTTGTGTGTGTGTGTGAGAGAGAGAGAGAGAGAGAAGAGAGAGAGAGAGAGAGAGAGGAGAGAGAGAGAGGAGAGAGAGAGAGCTTGCTTGTTCTTTCCTGAGTCTTTTTAACTAATAGCAAAACATCACCCGATTTTTACTAAAAAAAAAATTCATTCATATAACTTTCTTCCAGGGGGATTGAAACTTTACAAAATCAATACAAACACCTGAAAAATCAAATAATAAATTTGTCAAAAGTTTCTGTGAGACAAACAAAATCAAAAGATAAAAAAAAAAACAATAATAATGAATAAAATGTCCCTCCATTTCGGTTATAAATTTTCTACATTGTGATTCAGGGAGGGAGGAAAAAAAAAAGGAATTTAGTGAATGGCCATGCCGGGCCTATTGTTTCCGTATCCTCAGAGTTCTGTCATTCCCGCTCCCTCCCTTCCTCCGTCCCTGCACGATGCTACTGGGAGTTTAGCTGCGCTGGCTAAGGTGGTCCAGGAGTTCCGACTGGCTGTCTGTAGCTGTCATGCCGCTTAAAGCACGCAGCCCAGTGCTGGATGACTCCGTCCTTCTTGATCTTTTTAAAATGTCCTTTGGTTAGTTTTTTACTCTTTGTCCACTGTTTTTTTTCTGCCTTTTTTCCCTATGCGCGTCTCTTTGTCCTTTCCTTTTCGGTTCTTACTGCACCTAAACCTCTCTTCACCCCACCTCTCCCCTCCTTCAATGTTAATGTGTGTCTTTTTTTTTTTTATTTTTTTTTTTAATCACATTGCTTGAAACGATCTCTGGAATGGATTGTCAATGGTACGCCTTTGCAAACACACACACACACACACACACACACACACACCACACACACACACACACACACACACACACACACACACACACACAGAGCATGATACATTGCTGCTTAAGGAATGTTTTCATTTGTTGTTAATGTATATGTGTATGATGATTCGTTATGTTTGGGCCTGGTCTGAATTCGTGTGTGTGTGTGTGTGTGTGGGAGGGGGGGGGCGGGGGGTAGGGAGGGATGGGGTTTGAGCTGCAAAGCTGTTCAGGAAGCCTTAGGTATGGGGGAAAGATGCGGCCCTATCTGTCATGGGCTTGATGTATTCTACAGCTTTATTCTTTCAATGTTTGATGCTGTTTTACTCTTTATGCAATATGTATGTCTAATATAGTTGTCCAGAGTAAGGTATGTTGTCACAAAAAGTGCAATATCACAATGTTATGACTGCTTGATAAATTAGTACTTTGTTTTGACTTCATGTGTGTTTTGAAGTTTTTGAGTGTATGTGTGTGTGTGTGTGTCGGGGGGGGGGGGGGGGGGGGGGGGGGGCATGCGTGGAGGTCAGCGTCATGTTAATAAATTATGATTGTTGAAAAACAGAATTTTGAAGTCCTTTTAACCAAGGACTGGTAAACTGTATCTGTCATCCACATGTTGTATTCTATTTCTTGGTCCTTGAAATGTTTGATGCCAACTTACTATTCAGACGAATGTTAGCACATATGATTAATGCATTTGGTTTTCCTGCTGTCATATCTGTGGAACTACTGGAATCGTATGTTAATGATTCGCCTTTGTAAATGTTGCAGCTGCTGAATCATTTCTGGCGGATGCAAGATTTGCTTCTAATGTTTGTGCATATCATTAGTATTCGGACGTTTTCATTTCATGTGTGTGTAATCGTTCTGTATACGTTGTGTGTGTGTGTGTGTGTGTGTGTGTGTGTGTGTGTGTGTGTGTGGTGTGTGTGTGTGTTTACACTCCGCGGCTTCCCCCTTCGTTCCGCATCTGTCCTCCAACATCGTTTCCCACCCTTCCAACTCGGCCAAGCCCATCTCTTTTCTCTCACCCATAACCCTCCCCCCCCCCCCCCCCCCCCCCCCCCCCACTCCCCACCCGCACCTCGTTCCTCACACTCCTTCAGCCCCTCGTCCAACTTCCCAACCACACAA
>JADBJO010028218.1:10000-20376 GCA_016801955.1 Conus betulinus
CACGCACGCACACACACGCATGCGCGCGTGCGCACACATACACACACACACACACACACACACACCACACACACACACACACACACAACACACACACACACACACGAAAAACTCACACACGCAGACAGACACACGAGCACGTGAACACCAGCAAACACGCGCACAGTGGTAAGTGGATGTCGTTAATCAGTCCCAGGGGAAAGATGTTCTGTCAGGGAGGTTTTAAAAACGTCTCTAAAAGAGTCAGTGTTTACGGCAGAGTGGGAAGGGAGACTACTTACTATAGAGCAGGTGCCTGGTAACGAGAAGATGTTGGCCTAAAGTTTTCAGGCGAGCGGAGGGAAGCCAAGGCAGACAAGAAATGAGGTTTTGTTGTTGTTGTTGTGGTGTTGTTGTTTTGTTTTTGTTTTGTTTTTTCACTTTCGTATTCATTGTTATCATTATCATTGATTCAACCACAGTCTTTTTGGACCATGGAAGACATACATTCAGCTTATTTGACAGATTGACATCGGCTTAACACTTAGCCACACGTCTCTCCACTTAGATACGATGGCGTGTCGGCTGTTGTGGTTTTTCACTCGCATTCTCAACACCAACAACGTTTACGTGGTAACAGAGAGTAACGAATCCTTTCCGGGTGAGATTGTCACGTGACTCTGTGTTCCATTAGGTCAGACGGATCTTCTCGCGTTCTTTGTTTCCTACGTCCTAACCCCTTCCATGCACGCACACACAATCCAAAACACCAGCATCGGATTCTTACCCCAGTGACTGCCCAACTCCAAAAGCCTTGAGCAGACCATTGCACTAACTCTGCCACCCCCCTGGGTAGGTCTTCTGTAATGGAATGAACAACTGAAAACCTGAGTCGAGCAGGACACCTTGACGGATTGACGAGGCTGGAAGCAGACTGAACGGACAGTGCAGCTGGAAATTGGCTGGGGCAGGCTGTCTGTCCCTCAGGAGCCTGAGGCGGAGATGAGGAATGCTCTTCTATGGCGCTGGCATGGAACTGCAGGGAGATCAATGTGGACACTGAGGTAAATTGGCCTGCGTTTTCCGCGGCATACTTGAGTCGCTTGGGAGAATAGTTTGCAATCCTTTCTGTGTGATGGTTCAGTAGTAACCTTTCTTCTTTCGTTCTTTCTGTTAGAGTTCAGTAACACCTCTCTCTCTCTCTCCTCTCTCTCTCTCTCCTCTCTCTCTCCTCTCTCTCTCTCTCTCTCCTCTCTCTCTCTCTCTCTCTCAAGAATGAAGGTGGACTGAATTCGTGTAGGACTGATTTCGACCACCATCTATTCCTAGACTGTAAGCATACGGCCATAGCTGCCACACAAGCCGTTTTAAGCAGAACATCCAAGAAGAGCAATGCTGTCAGCAGCGACCGCTCTCACGGTCAATACGTGGCACCCTGCAGTCCACATGCCGCGTATGTTACGAAGAGCAAAGCAGACAGCTTCCACCCCAATCGCTCTTTTGACGCTGCGAAGTCGTGCAGCCGGTGTCACTCTTGGTCTCCTCCTCGCCTTTACGTTCTGGGGCAGTTTGCTGTTACGCTGTGATGGAGTCGACCATTTCTGGACCCTGGTCAGCCGCTCTGGAGCAGAACGGAATAAACTGTACGACACACAACGGGCCGGCAGGAGCCCAGAAGGCATCCTTCAACAGCAGCCATGTGGCACGGAATCCATCTCCAGAAACAGAGCTGAAAATGAAGTGTTTTCATTAGCTCTTTATGTGAAACAGGAGGCAGAAGGAAAAAGAAGTACATACTTTTCACTGTTGTCCATCAGTGAATGTTACATGAAAGTTTAAAAAAAAAAAAAAAAAAAAAACACCAACACACAACAACTAGATGTTATCACAACAAATCTTCCTAATTCAAACAGAGCTTAACATTATCTTCACACAGGTGTCACGATGTATGAACTTCCCCTACTGTTATCCTTTAAGGCATTCAAGTTTAGAGAACCAGCACATCACAGGATTATGTGTATCATCAGTTCTTCTAAATGCGTGGTTATTAACGTAAATATAACCTCTCCATATGTCCAAATTGACAACAGTTCAGTGAGGCCACCTACGAGAACACAAGTTTAGGGGCCTTGGGCTAGCGTTTGGGCTGCTGCCGAGCCCGCAGGCTCCCAATTTAGTTTTTGTACAGCAAACGGGGAAACTATAGATGCTGACAGTCTGTCGACAGTCCCAGCGGGACCGTGAGCGGAGCTACACTGTCGTCTCATGGGTCCGTGGGGAGGATGTGGTCATAAACATTTCTGCAGGTCCTATGATCTAGAGCCCACCATAGCTGTGCGAGCAGTCACAGACCCGTCAGAGACTCTGGAATTATAAGGAAATCACACAACCAACACACACACCACACAAACACACACATACCACACAAGGCACCAAAACACACACAACACACACCTGCAAGCAATCACGCACGCACACCCTCACGCGAACACGCCTACACGCAGCACCCACGCCGCACGCACTCACGCGCACGCACGCACACGTTAACGCACCCACGCACGCACGGCACGCATCGCGCATCCGCTCACACACAACCACACTCACACACAGCACACACACACACCACACATGCACAATACACACTCGCACTCGCCCAGACACAAACCCCACACCCACCCACACACACACACACACACCACACACACACAGCACACACACCACACGCATAGAACCACTCATACACACACACACACACACACAACACAGCTAACTCACACCTCTCACAGACTCGCACAGACACACAAACACACACACACACCACAGCACACACCACTCACCACACACACCCACGACCCACCCACACGACACACACACGCACAACCTCACAGACAACACAACACACACACACGCGCGCGCTCACGACAACACACACACACACAGAGACACACACAGACACAACACACAACACGCTCACCCACACACCCACACACACTACACACACGACACACACGCACACACCCCAGCAACACACGACCCCAACACACGCCACACCACACACACACACACACGCACAGATGATTGATAGATGATGTATGAATGGATGGATGGATGGATTATTGATAGATCGCTGAGATAGCTCTAGATGGATGTCTTTCCCCAATGAAATCTCAGAAAAAAATGCATACACAATGGATGCTCCAGTTCACTGACCCAGACTCAAGAGGATGAAACGTATGCGAGGACTCTGTGTCTTCCTGTTGGTTATAAGAAAACAGTCAACACGCTGAACACTGTGGGCGCAAGTGCGCAACTCCGCATGTATCGGGCACCCTGGCAAGATTGTCGCTAATGGGCTTTTTGTTTGTGTGTGCGCGTCGTCAGTGGCATCAGTGGCACACTAACTTTCAATATTACCGAGACGAAACGGTGTCTCTTTTGGATCTCAGTGCCGTTGACACACACGCTGTCATTGTGTTTGTGTGAATGGTGTTTGTGTGTGTGTGTGTGTGTGTTGTGTGTTGTGTGTGGTGACGTGTGTGTGGGTGTGTGTGAGTGTGTGTTTTGTGTGTTTCCCCAGCAGTTACACGATTTGCATCCTGAAAGAAAAAACATTTCAGAACACTTCTTGCGGACACGGCATTGCCAGTCCTTTCTCTGGATACAAAAAATACTCTGAACTTTTTCGCACAGGCTAACGAGGAAGAAGCAGACAGTGAGCCGTGAAGTGACCTTTTTTTCCCTTCCGCCATGCCTTGCAAGCCTGAGAGCGTCTTTAAAGCCGGCAGTTACCCACCTTCTTCACAGAAAGGAATTCATGGGCTACACTGAGATAGTCTAGGGGTGCAATCGGGTCCTGACTCATCCCAGCAGCAATGATAGTGACGCTAGACGGCTGCGTAATTCTCCAAGAGTTCAGTACGGCTGCTAGCAGGAAGATAGAGCGGACCACTCACCTCTGAATCACCTCTGTAGATTCTCCCTGTGTGTGCTGTGCCTCTGCAGCCTGTGTTGTGGCTTTTTCGGTTGAACCCAGTTTCCTTTTTGTGAGAAATTGTAATTGTAAATCATAGCCTACCGTTCAGGAAACGCAAACAAACGAAGCACAAGACAAAACCTACGCGTTTTCGACCTCTTAGGTCCTCTTCAGGCACGCTTCAAAACGCTCAGGACTACAAAATAATACTCATTTCAATGTTGACACCCCCCCCCCCTCCAAGATACCATACTTATGTGTATGTGTGTGTGTGTGTGGTGTGTGTGTGTGTGTGTGTGTGTGTGGTGTGTGTGTGTGGTGTGGTGTTTTTCCGGTGATGAGCCTGGTACTCAAAAGTTAAGCAAGGTAGCGGGGGTATGCCAGCCAGCATTTGTGAATTTGTTGTATGCCCACTGCAACCTCCGCAGGAGACCCTGTTCGGGAATCATGCCGTCCCAATCCGGATAAAGGAGGAGGGTTGGGCGTGGAGCCAGCTACCCTACCCCGTAAAACAACCCACAGCTACAGAAACGCCACCAAGAACAAATCGACACCTCGCCCTGGGAAGGGATGGGGTCTTCGACAAAAAGATGTATGATGGCCGTCTGAGTGAAAGCCTGAATCTCAGAAGCCACAAGGCCGACCGCCTTTTTTCAGCCAGGGTAGCCAACCATCGGAACATTGAAGCAGACATCAGGAACACGGTGATGACTTGGAACCGGCAGGAGCGAAGATCCCAGGACAGAGATGCCTGGAGTTTCCTTGTTGGCGCGCCTGTACCCCAGACGGGTAATAGGCGATGAAATGCTCGTTGAATGGATCATCAAGCATAGGCTCGAAGATTGTCCCCTAGCATTTTTATACTGTTTGCATATGCTTTCAGTTTTTTTCAGCAGCTTTTTTTCCTCTCCACACACTTTTGTTTTGTTCCTTTACTACCCTTTCGCTGGCTGCTTTTGGGGTGCTGTTGGATTCTTTTTTGAATCCTTGGTGGTGAGAACACCACCAATTATGGACTGTGATGTGTGCCTCTATTTGACACCAAAGCACAGACACACACAGCTGTGTCCTTTTTGATGATTCCGATCCAGCGGACGAAAGGCCTAGGAGCAGGCAATATAAAAAGATTTGCCTTGAAGTGGAGTACAATGGTTCCCTCAGGCAGCTAGTGAAGGTTTTTTCATATTTAGTATATATTCTCCCCGTTTTCTTCATCGTCATTTTTTTTTGTTTAATTGTAATCTTTGCCTAGTCTTACCATAACGACTGAAGACTTTTAACTTGCACTTGTTTTCTCCCCTAACTTAATTACTCAACATATATCGAGAGAGAGAGAGAAGAGAGAGCGAGCGGAGAGAGAGAGAGCAATAGACCATTCAACCGACAGATCAGGTGAACAAGAAGGCAGTACACATACACGCATACATCTTAACACCAAGCAATTACTCTTCCGTTCTCGCCTGAGCCAGCGATTATCCCGAAGTTAACCTACTCCACACTACCGCTCCCAGCAGGAGCATGGCCCCGAACAGGTTCCTTCCATGGAACCCTCGACTAGCTGTGACGTGCACGTGAAATCAGTCAGTGCTCTGGTTGTCTTTTGTCACTGTTCCGTTCCCCCGGTGTTCATCGATTGGCCGGATATGCAGGGGCCACGGACAAGAAGTTGGGTGACTGGATGTTATGGAATAAGAGTTAACCAGTCTATCAGACACTTTACCGATTCACAACTGCGCAGCACTCACACAAACACACACAGTACCTTAGCAACACAGGAATAGGACACCTTACTAGAAAGGCAAGGTAATGCTGCTTATAGCCCAGCCGAACCGCAAAAAAGGCCATATCAGGGCTGTCACCACTACGTTAAAATCACTAAACAACACATACTAAAAGAACTCTGAATGGTGTGAAGCCGATCAGCAGTATGGTAAACTTTTATCGATATAATGTTCTGCCATGCTGTTTTCAGCACTGTGCATGTTGTTAGTCTGTGAGGTCGTGTTACTGCTTCACTAGCAGCCTGAAATAGGTCACACAACGAACTGGCTTTGTTGCAGCACAATGCAAGAATACCACACCACACCCACACACACCACACACACACACACACACACACACACCACACACACACACACACACACATTGGACACCGTGGCCGCACAAAAAACAGCTTATACGCTGGTGTCGCACACACACACACACCCACACACACACACACACACACAACACACACAACACACACACAACCACACACACACACACACCACATCAGGACACCGTGGCCCCACAACAAAACAACTTATACTCTGGTGTCAGTGCAGATGATGATAATGGCTAAGACTTTAGAACCATTCCCAATACTTTGTAGATGTCTGCAAAAGGTAAAACGACACAGACGATAATATGTAGCCAGCAGAGGGCACGCATGTGGTTATTTCCATCCCCCCTACGACTGCCACGCCGTTCCAACCACCTTTCTGTCTCTTGTCTCCTTTATTCGCTGATGCATACACACTGTCTCTGAAGAGGATTTCCAGACATAGAGCCTCTGTGAATAATGACCCCGGCACAGGGAAAGGCCATTTCTCCTTGCACAACGGAGCCAAACTCAAAAAGACGCCAGCCGTCTCCTGCTCAAAGACCTGGAAACATGAACCGGCGAAGAAGGAGACTGTCGTGACCAGACAGCTGAATGTATGAGGTGGGGGAATAGACGCCATTGTGGTTGTTTGTAGATTGGTGTGCTGTCCTCTGGAAATCCTTCTTTTTCTTGAAAGAAAAAAAAAAAACGGCTCATTCCTCTGAAAGGGGATTGCCTGGTGGTTCCCAGAGCTGGAGGAGCTGTGTCATCGTGATGGATGGACGATGGAATTTGATCTGCTTAAGCTGACTGTATTGGGATGAATTGGCCGAGTTATGAGAATATGTTCACACACACACACACACACACACACACACCCACACACACACACACACCCACACACACGACGTACGCCCGCACGCACGCACACGCATGCACGCGCATGTTGTGTGTGTGTGTGTGTGTGTGTGTGTGTGGTGTGTGTGTGTGTGTGTGTGTGTGTACATACTTCGGTGATGATATTGAGTCCCCGTTCTGGTATGGTCTGCATTAGAGGGCTGTACTCTAAAATTAAATTCAAACTACACTCCGGCCCCGAAAACTAGAGGCACCTGTGTTGTTGGTAAATCATAGCAACGCTCTCATAGACACAGCTTTTAAATGGACGAAACTCGACTTGCTATCTTCCCACTTGAGCTCAGAGCAAGCTTTTGCTCAGAGTGAGAGCCGGTCATGGAGTACAAACAAAATGCCACAAAGATCAATGGGTCTAATGGGTTCTGAACCCACGAACTACCTGCTGGAAATTTTATGACTAACCACTGCACTGCGCTACTGCGGATGTCTATTGTTCAGTAATTACTACAATTTCCACGGGAAGCCAGTGTTTTGACTTTCTTTCTTCTTCCTGTCTCTTTCCTTGGGAAAGACGACAAGAGAGATCCCTTCCCCTAAATCGATATCTTTACTTTAGAGTCAACGCACAAACGGAATGCCAATCTTGTCGTTTTCACAACTGAAAGTTTATAGAATACTGTTTGGACTGCCTGGATTGATTAATTGGAGAGAGGGGTTTAGTTACCGCCAAGGCACAGACAAACATGGTACAAGTACTAGACACACTGTCTATGTCCTTGCGTAACTACCCCCTCTCTTTCCAAATGTTTTGCTTCATTTTTCGCCCTCTGTCCTCTCCATTTTGAACTTGGATTGACTACGTTAAAAGGTTAACAATCTTCACTCAGAGACCGATCTTGTGTTATTTACCTCACCCTACGCTCATTCAACCTTTCCTAAGCAGTTCGGGTTATATGTTCCTTTCTATTCTTTGAATGAAATACAGACCATACGCCATACCACCATGTCCTATATTGCCATCAGATAGCACCGATATGGGATGATGTTAGTAGGTCTAATAAAACTCTGTATCTCAGTTGCCTAGTATTCTTTCTCCATTGAGCAGCATTACCTTCACAAGGAAAATTGCGGTCTCGATTAGCAGTTGGCCCCCGAAGGGTCAATTGCCGCAAGGGTTTGTCGTTTTCCCCCTCAACTGACCAGGACACACCATCCCCTCGGTCTGATAGCTCTGCCATCACACGTCTGAGACCTGCACACTCTTTCTGGAAATGGTGGTCATGCCTTCACCCTCCATCTTCAATGACCTTGGAACAGATGAGCAAGTTCCGTTCTGGATCAATGGAGCTGAAACATCAAACGATGCCAGCGTTGTCTCTCTTGCAGGAACGAATGGAAACCTGAACTGATAAAACAGGGGTTCTGTCTGGTGATAACGTGTTCATGTATAATTGTGGGGGGGGAAAGAGGTTTCGCTTCTAGATTGGTTTCCAGCCCCCGGAGTCCCTATTGAAGTTACAGAGAATCAACACATTTCTCTGGAATGTAACTGGGTGAGTCGGCTTTACTTATACCTGTAGGTATTTTTAGTCATTATTAACATGAATTGACTGACTTGAGGCAATGCACGTCGCTCTACTAGAAGTTAGGCAAAGGCTATGACACAAAACTAACCTACGGACCCATCCCCTAGCACGTCATTCCCTCTCTACCCATGGTACTGGTCTCTGCTGGCACTCTTGGCCCTCTCATCACATCCCTGCCTGTGGATTTTAATAATGATGTTTCACCACAAAAAGTTGCGTTCTTTAACGTAATATCCTGCCACTGTTTCTTACTCATGTTTTTCTGAGTTTGACTACAAACCGTCACAGTAGCAGTAGAAAATAACTCCTTGTTCCGAGAATGCGTACACAAATAATTAACCTTGTAGAGATTTTGCCATCGAACGTTTCATCGGAACCATTCCACGGCAGATTCCATGTACACACACCTCAAGACTTGTCTACATGGCTATGAGTATTGCACTTTGGGGAGTGTGGAGTGAGCAGATGGGAAGACGTGTCAGTGTGCGTATATGCGTGCGGTGGATGGGTTTGAACACAACTTTTTTTTTTTTTTCTCGCCTGTATACTTGATGCTATTTTATCTTCGCGTACCTTTCTTGCAGCTCTACTTTCACCGAACACTCATTTCCATCCCCAACTCCACCCAATACCACCACTCTGCCCGAATGTCTGTCCGTCCGTCCGTCCGTCCGTCTGTCTATCTGTCTGTCTGTCTGTCTGTCTGTCTCTCTCTCTCGTCTCTCTCCTCTCTCTCTCCCTCTCTCTCTCTCTCTCTCCTCTCTCCTCTCCCTCTCTCTCTCTCTCTCTCTCCATCCCGCGTTTAATTGCCTTGCCAGTTTTCATGTCCTTGTTCTCATCTTCTGTCTCCACACACTATAAGACTGACTCTTTCCACCTAACATCCGCTGTTTTCTTTCTTTTTTGTTTGTGTGTGTGGTGTGTGTGTGTGTGTGTGTGTGTGTGTGTGTTAATTGTCTGTGACGATAATGTCGTGATACGTTTTTTTTTTCCTCCCGCCATTTTCGTCCACCCCTTTGATGTTCTCTACTCCTACTGTGAACTCGTCCTTCTTCGTTCGTTTTCCACGCTTGCTTTATTTCTCTATTTTATTTGCTCCCCCCCCCCCCCCCCCCCCAACAACAACACAACAACAACAACAACAACAACAACACAACACACACACACACACCACACACACACACACACACACACTACACACACACACACATACACACACACACACACAAACCACACACTTTTAAAACAATATTTCAACGATTCGTTCGAGAGTGTTCTTTTTTTCCTTTTTTTTTTGTTTTTTTTTAGGTTTATTCCTGTATGGTTTTTGTGTGTTTTGTTTATTTCTATCGTTCGCTCAGTTCTGTTCTTTTATCCTTCCCTTTATTTCCTTATCCCCGCTTTATCCCAACGCCCACATCCCCACCCCCACCACCGCTTTTTTTTTTTTTTTTCTCGTCTCCCTTTCCTTTTAATTCATCATTCTTTAGCTGTTTCATTTTCATTACTGTTGTTCTTGATATTATTCCATCCTATCCTTCTGTTTTCAAACTTTTCTTCTTTCGTCAGTTTTTTTGTTTGTTTGTTTTGTTTCCATCTGTCTTTCTAAATGTCTCTTTCTTCTATTCGTTCTGCCAGTCATAACAATTCTAAATTGATCTTTCAGCAGCACTACGTCAGGTAATCTGATATAGGTTTGAAACCCCTCATCCTTCGACCTTTTTCCTCCTCCTGCCCCCCAGCCCCCCCCCCCCCTTCCTCACGGCTTCCCATCTTCACCCACATCACCTCTCCTGGCCTCGTCTCCTACTCCTTCCTTCTCATGAGCGCATTTGAATCCTCTCTATCCACTACGTCTACTCCCTATACACCCATGCAAATTAGAATGAGAGAGCAG
>JADBJO010028219.1:0-2500 GCA_016801955.1 Conus betulinus
CTTCTGCCCGCAATACCTCGGCGACGACACCCCCAACAGACAGGTACAGAGACCCTGCAGTGATCGACAGTGCAAACTCTCGTAGACTGCCGGTTGAAAGAGCCAAACATTAGACTGCAGGGATGACAAACCAACTAGAGAGACGGCAGGGAAATGAGGGCCAACTAGAGAGCTGCAATAGTATACAGAGCCAAACTATAGAGACGGCAGGGATGAACAACCAAACTAAGAGACGCAGGGAATAGCTGGCCAAACTATAGAGCCTGCAGGAGACAGAGCAACTATAGAGACTTGCAGGGATGAACAGAACCAAACTATATGAGACTGCCAGGACGAGCGGGCCAAACTATAAGGTCGTGCCGGGATGACAGAACCAAACTATAGAGACTGCAGGATGACAAGAGCCCAACTATAGATACTGAGGTATGACAAGCCAAACTAAGAGGCTGCCTGGGATGACAGAGCCAAACTATAGAGCTGAAGGGTATGACAGAGCCAAACCTATAGAGGCTGTAGGGATGACAGCCAAACTATAGAGATTGCAGGGATATCGATAGCCCACTATAGAGACTGCATAGATGACAAGCCGAGCCAATAAGAAGGCCGCAGGGGATGAGAGGGCCAAACTAGTCGTTTTCTATGGTATGAATGTGTGGGTCAAAAAAAAAACTTTTCAGTGTGTGTATAAACACTATGAAAAAAATAATTAATGGAGAAGAAAATAAGGAGGAGAAAAGCACAAGAAGCAAAAAAAGAAGAAGAATAAGAGACGAAGAGGAGGAGGAGGCGCATCATGACGAGGAAGAAAAGGAGTTGAGGAGAAGGAGAGAAGAAGAAGAAAGGAGAAAGAAGAAGAATAAGAATAAGCAAGAAGAAGAAGGAGATAGGAGGAGGAGGAGGAGAGGAGAGGAGGAGGAGGAGGAGGATGGGGAGAGTAGGCGGGAACGAGGACGTAGAAAAGAAAGCGACGACGTTCGATGACGACGATGACGACGACGAAGAAAGAGATGAAGAGGAAGAAGAAGAAGAAGAAGAAGAAGAGAAAAGAGGAAGGAGAGAAGAAGAAAGGAGGAGACGCAAGAAGGATAAGAAGAAAAAGGAGGATAAGAAAGAAAGGCAAGAAAGAATAAGAAGAGGAGAAAAAAACGAAAAAACTGCAACATTCGACGGTGCGAAGTTTCAGTGGAACCCAGAGAAGTGCTGTCCTCAATTGTTGAACCAACCAGCAGGACAATCCTGCAACACCCCTTTGAAGCCTGTCGCTGTATACACACGCCATATCATGCACGGCACATGGGAAAAAAAAAAAAAAATTCGTATGCTGAGAGACGTCCAAGGGGCATAATTTTGTTCCCCGGCCGAATCGCAGCGGTGGTAATGGGCCCCTGGGACGTGACACGACGGAACCTCTCACCGAAACGTTCCCCCTGGGTGTACCAGCCCCATAATTCATGACCGCAGAGGCCCGTCCTGCTAAGAAGTGTAAACCAAACAGACAAACAAACAAACGAAAGAACAGACTCCCAGCACGTGGAAATGAATCAGCTCTAATGTATGAATCACTCAGTCAACATCAATCAATCAATCATCATCATCTCTCTCTCTCTCTCCTCTCTCTCTCTCCTCTCTCTCTCTCTCTGTGGGTTTTTTTTATGTGCTTGACAAACCTCCACATCCTTTCTGAGGGACTTAACAGAATACCGACGCAAACACTCCTCACTCTCTCTCTCTCTCTCTCTCCTCTCTCTCTCTCTATATTATAATATATATATCTATATATATATATGTGTGTGGGTGTGGTGTGTTGTGTGCGTGTGTGTTTGGTATACAGGAACCTGCAACGACTACGTGACGGGGTGTGCCACTACTGGGCAGACAGTAACTTGTGCAAACCGGCACTGTACGCGCCTGGATGAGCCGTGAACTGCCGACAGGCTTGCGGAGTCTGCAATGCCAACCTCAGACTGGCCAGGTAAGGGACCACCCAGATGATGCCCGCTCTGTCACAACGTCTTAGTCGATTTTCAAGTGACTCAAAGTCTCTTGCAGTGGAAATGCGCCGAAGGGTAAGGGAGAGAACTGGCGTTGGTATAGAGGAGTTATCTTGCTGAGTGAGACAGATCGATCGAAACTGAGAAGGGAAAAGGGTGTGTATGATGGTGTGTCGTTCCTGAACACAACAAACATAGGGCGGACCTCAGCCAGTCACATGTAGACTTCTTTTAAAACTGGAAGTAATAACAATGATGGATAAGAAGAAGAAGAAGAAGAAGAATAAAAAACAGAGAAGAAGAAGAGAAGAAGAAGAAGACGAATACTAAGAAGAATAAGAAGAGGAGTAGGAGGAGTAGGGGTAGGAGGAACAAGAGTAGTAGTAGTAGTAGAAGAAGAAGAGAAGAAGAAGAAGAAGAGAGAAGACAAGACAGACAATGAACTATGAAAGATAAGGAACCATTTTCTTAAGAAATGTCCTGGCATGGTAACTAATAATAATATCAAG
>JADBJO010028219.1:17500-20376 GCA_016801955.1 Conus betulinus
TGTTGCTCAAATTTCCTGACACAACACTGCAGGTGTCTGTATCTCTCGGCCTGGTTGACGCCGGGATATATTATGAAAGGAAGCGTAGAGTACAGCCCTGTCATGTAGTCTCAGACCGAAATGGAAATCCGTAGCATCATCATAATCATCCTCATTCTCATCGATCAGCATTAAAAAAAAGTCTCAAATTCTGTGGCCCTTCATGCCCTGCTCTCATGGTGACCTCAATTTCGATGTCCTCTCCACGTCTGTGGCCTTGGTTTGGTTCCGTCGGGGTCACGGTATCGGCGAGTCCATGGGGGCTGTCGCTGTGGATTGCCGGTGCCGGGGCTGCGGCGGGGCCGACCGGGCCGTGGCTGTGGACAGGGTGTCGGAATGAGCGGCGTGGGTGCACTGCCTCTGAGGTGGCGCAGAGGTTGGGACAGAAAAAAAAAAAAAAAAAAAAAAAAAAAAAAAAAAGAACTGTAGAATGAAGTTAAGTGTCTAAGTCTTGAGGCTATGCACAGCCAGGCTTCTGCCTCAGAAGTCTAGACCCTATCCACCATCAAAGGCTTCGATTGTGTCTGGGTGCATTCCGCACCACCCCTGTTTATAGCCTGTATGCTTAGGCAGGAGAACTATCCCTTTCAAATCGTCGACTGAAAGTTGCCTTGAACTACTGTCTGAGTCTGTCTTCCGAACCGCACAACCCAGCATGACTATGTTTTTGACCCCAAGTCCAAAGAAATTCGATAACCACCCCAGTTCCATTCCACCATTGGGAATTCGTATTGTTCCCCATTTGAACAAAGCAGGTATAGACTTTGGAGTAGTTTGTGATTTTTTCCAACTTTCCTGATGACCCTCCATGGACGTTCTTCACTCCAGAGATCCGGTTTGATTTAGCCTCGTACCGGAAAGATTCCACTAGTTCCTTGGCACACAAGTCTCTTTTTGCTGAACTGTGTTCGAAGTTTCCATCGTTGAAACAGTTTTCATGGACGGTTCCAAATCTGAGGAGGGAGTTGCCTCTGCTGTGTTTTGTATTTTTTGCAGCAGATCCCCCTCAGAGATGTACCGAACACATTCCCACCAACAGCTCCATCTACACTGCTGAGCTGACAGCCTTGGTCCAAGCTCTGAAAATGGTCTGTGAATCCAAAGATAAAGAGTTTCCTCATTTTATCAGACTCCCTTTCTGCTTTGGAGGCCATTGCCGGTCGTAATCTCAAGCACCCTTTGCTGCTGAAAGTTTTTTGAACTGTAACCTCTCTAAAACCAAACGGATACAACATAGTTTTTTTCGCTTGGGTTCCCAGCCATGTGGGCATTCGAGGCAATGAGATGGTTTGATCAGCTTGCCAAGAATGCCGCAAAGGAAAAGTTGAACAGATTGTCTATTCCTCACACTGATTTGAAACCAAAAACACAGGCTTACGTCAAAGACCTCTGGCAAGTGGAATGGAACTCGCAGACGAATAACAAACTATTTCAAATCCGCCCAAACGTGAAAGAGTTTTTTAATCATGTTCCAGAGGCGACCGTAAAGACGAAATAGTCTTGTGGAGCTTGCACACAGGCCACTCGTTTTATACCCATTCTTATCTTTTAAAAGGGCGAAGAAGCTCCGTGGTGCATTCATGTCATGTTCCACTCACAGTGAAACATATTCTAAAAGATTGATGGGACTTGCACGATGTGAAATGTAAACACTTTACAGCAAACTCCTTGAAAACCCTGTTCAGAGATGTCCCACCTGACGTGATCTTTGAGTTTCTGAAAGAGATTAACAATTTTCATCTGATCTATGACGGAACGGAAGAACGATTTTTAACGAAGTTTCTGGTACGTTTTTAGAAGATGCATTTTAAAGAGAAGTGTGAATTTTTTAATATTTTTTTTTTTATGAATTGTGAGTTGATTTTAACGTGATGACAGCCCTGGTATGGCCCTTTGCGGTCGGCTGGGCTATAAGCAACATTACCTTACCTTACCCAGCATGTACTCTGTAAAAAGTTGGTTCAGAGGATTGTGAATATTACCGTGGGCACCTCAAATTTCAAAAAGATGCTTCGGATCTGCTGCCTGGAAAGACAGATAACGCCAGTTCCCTTGCCTCTTCGCAAATCTCGTACAGATGAAAGAAAACACTGTACTTCGACCGGTGCATTGCCTGCTTTCTATCCATGTTGTCTCTGTGCGTTTGTAAACCACCCAGTAACAGACTACTCCATCTTCGCAACATTGTTGCAACTAAGTTTATGACGCTAAGAATGACGTTTTCTATCAAAATGCGATAGTTAGGATTTCTATAAAGGTGTGTGCGTTATATTCGAAGCACATCTACGAACTGTTTTAAACAAACTGTCAAACGTTATGTGACGTTGTCACTTGAATCAGAAAAACTGTCAGAGGTGAGGTTTTCTGAGATAATTTTCAACACACTGTTCCGACAAACAATAATTTGCTTCTTAGGTTTAGTTTTCAGAACTGAAGGTCTATTGACGTGTGGGCCACGTCAAGTGAATTGTTTTGTATGCAAAACGCCCAAGCAATTAATTTTACCCCTCGGAAAAACTCTCTCTCTCTCTCTCGCCAGTCTCTCTCCTCTCTCTCAACTCGATCTCTCGTCCCGTCCTCTCTCCTCCCCTCGTCTCCACCTCTCTCCAGCCTCGCGTCCTAGGGGCCGCCTTCTCACCCTCTCACTCCGGCTCGATCTCAGTCTCTCCTCCTCTCTAGTCCCCCCAAAAATCTCTCCTCCTCTCCCTCTCTCTCTCTTTCTCTCTATGTCTGTAGTTGGTCTATTTGACAACCAGCTGATAGATTCGAAATTTAAGGTCAATTTGATAAAGTCAGAATACTGTCCCTTCATGAAGGGAGTTTACTGTCCTGCAACC
>JADBJO010028220.1:0-20376 GCA_016801955.1 Conus betulinus
TCAATTTGTTAACTAACTCATACCTGGCTGTCACAACAACTAAACTGAGTCCCTCGTCAGCTGCACTGGTAGAATGAACTAGCTGGAATTTCTTCAGAGACTGGTTGGCTACCCACACTCACTTGGCTTATACGGTGTACGCTGAACACACCAGTTAACCAACCTAACCAACCAGGTTTTCAGTAAGCTAGCTCCGGTAACAGAGTTACTGAAAAAACTGTAATCGGACAACGGTCGGTAAACGGTCTGTCACAGTGTGTGTGTGTGTGTGTGTGTATGCGAGCGTGTTTGCGTGTGCGCCTGTTTCCTTGTGTTTTTTGTGTTGCTTATGCGCATGTGTGTCAGTTTGCTTATGTGTGCCTGTGTAATAATGCGCTTGTGCGTGTGCACATGTGAGTGAGTGAGAGTGAGTGAGTGAGAGAGACACAGAGAGAGAGAGAGAGAGAGAGAGAGAGTGTGCATACGTCTGTGCGTGCGTGTGTACGAATATGTGCGCGCCCACTCATCTGTGCGTGTGTGTGTGTGTGTGTGTGTGTGTGTGCGTTTGCGTGTGTCTTTGTGCATGCGCAAAATCAATTATAGTGCTGTATCCGTTTGTAAGGATGTAACACTTTGTGTAATAAATTCAACGTTCATCATGTCATACCAACAAGATGGTGATGTTTGCTTATAGCCCGCGCTGAAGTTAACTCAAGTCTTTCAAAAAAAACATTCACACAAGTCTAAAATTCACCTTCTGAAAACACACCAGAAATTTTGTTAAAAATCTTTCCTCCGTAATCTTAGATCAGATGAAAAATGTTAATCTCCCTCAGAAATCCAAAGATCACATCAGGTGGGACATCTTTGAACAAGGTTTTCATGGAGTCTGCTGTAAAGTGTGTATGTCTCACAGCACGCAAGTCCCAAGAATCTAAAAAAATATGTTTTTACTGTAAATGGTACATGACATGGAATGCACTGCGGATCTTTTTCACCTTTTAGAAGATAAGAATGGGTGTAATACGGGTGGCCTGTATGCGAACGGAACAAAACTGCTTCTTCTTTATGGCCGCCTTGGAAATAAGATATAAACTCTTTCAGATTTACGCTGATTTCAAATAGTTTGTTCTCCGTCAGCGAGTCCCATTCCTCTTGCCAGAAGTCTTTGACATAGGCCTGGGTTTTGGATTTCAGATCAGTGTGAGGAACAGACTATCTGCTCAACTTCTCTTTGTGGCACTCTGGGCAAGTTCATCAACCATTTCGTTGCCTTGAATGCCCACATGGCTGGGAAGCCAAGAAAAAACTGTTATATCCATCTGCAAGAAAACTAGAAACTAAGAAAGAAGCCAAAACGATCTCCAGATGACAAAAAGGCGAGGGTCTCAACAGCGAACATCTTGATGAGAACAGGCCACACAGCCAAAGGCATGTTCCTTTGAACCTGTCAAAACACAGACATGTGGTAACAGAACAAAGGTATGTTCCTTTGAACCTGTCAAAACACAGACACATGGTAACAGAACAAAGGTATGTTCCTTTGAATCTGTCAAAACACAGACACGTGGTAACAGAACAAAGGTATGCTCTTTGTACCTGTCAAAATACAGACATGTGGTAACAGAACAAAGCTAAGCAGGAGAGGAAGAATAAAAACAAAGACAGAAGAACGGGAGGAAAAGAATGAAAAATTAGAATGAGGGGGAGGAGACGAGGAGGAGGAGAAGGAGAAGAAAAAGAAACAGAAGCAGGAAGAGGAGAGGAGGTGCAGAAGGAGGTGAGGAGGAGGAGGAGGTGGTTGATGACAAAATGACGATGATGATGACGACAACAATGATGATGACGACGGTGATGATGATCATAGTTATTTGTGACAGAGCAAAAAATCTGACTCGCCTGTAGATAACGGGCTTCAAGTCATAGTAGAACTCCTCCCTCTCAAATGTCAGGTTGTCATCGCTGCTATGATAATACATCTGATTAAACCAGGTGTCGCCTGGAGCCACCTCCACTAACCCCTCTCTGGTCATCATCCCCACGCCCATCCAGTTGCTATAGTGGTTAAAGTTGAAAGGAGCAGTCCACATAAGGACGAAGCGTCGATTGGCCCCCTGCAGTTCCACGACACAGTGCCTGACACACCTGTAGCTGTGCCTGTAGGCTTCCGCGTGGACTGCAGCAAGAGAGAGACAGAGAATGAGAGAAAAGAGAGAGAGAGAGAGAAAGAGACAGACAGAGAGAGAGAGAGAGAGAGAGAGAGAGAGAGAGAGAGAGACAGAGAGAGAGAGAGAGACAGAGATATATATACAAAAGGACAGACAGACGAAGAAGTTGAAGAAAACAAAGAAGATTAACAACAACTACACAACAAGAAGAAGAAAAAGGAGGAGGAAGAGATGGAGCAGGAGGAAGAGGACGAGGAGGAGGAGGAAGAGAGGAGAGGTGCATGTTGTGTGAAGAGAATATGAAAGAGAGGAGATGAAGAAAATCTTTCTGTCTCTCTCTCTCCTTTATTAAAAATCAACTGTCTTGCAGAAGTATGGTGCAGGCCTCTAACAATGTAGAAAATAACTGGAATGTTAACACAGAATGTAAATCCAATATTCCTCGTTGAAGATACTGTGGCGACTCCTGTGTAAATTTGTGCCATGAAATCGCAGATGCAAAAGGTGCGCGCCATCTCCTAGACAACAACGAAAAAAAGAATAAAAAAGATGAAATAAAAACCAGCCACTGTGGTGAAGTGGTTAGCGTCACAGACTCCTGGCTGGGAGGTCGTGGGTTCGAATCCCATCAGAGTCATGTGGGTTTTTTCTGCCCTGACCCAGAGTTGAGTCTGCTGCGGACCCAGTTGGGAAGACTGGGACCACACAGTCGAGTTTCATCCACTTAATGGATGCGTTGCTGAGAGTGTTTGCTCAAATTTCCTGACCAACACTGCAGGTGCTTGTATCTCTCGGGCCTGGTTGACGCTGTCATGTAGTCTCAGACCGAAATGGAAATCTGTAGTATCATCTTAATCATCCTCATTCTCATCAATCAGCATATAAAAAAAAAAGTCTCAAATTCTGTGGCCCTTCATGCCCTGCTCTCATGGTGACCTCAGTTTCGATGTCCTCTCCACGTCTGTGGCATTGGTTTGGTTCTGTCGGGACCACCAGTATCGGCAGGTCCATGGGGGCTGTCGTTGAACGGACATGGTGGCACCCTCTGGAGGGAGAGCTCACTCACGACGGCTCCATGACTAAGCAATTATTGTCGTCAGTAGGGGGCTTCGTAGGTGGTGTCCTGTGTTTGTCAGATCAGATACAGGCACCACTGAACACCACCGAAGTGACTCGGCAGTAGTGCAGTGTCTCCTCCGGTGGGCTGCCTCTTGATGACTTGACACTGACTGCTCCTGTGGATTGCCGGTGCCGGGGCTATGGCAGGGCCGACCGGGCTGTGGCTGTGGATGGGGTGTTGGAATAAGCGGCATGGGTGCACTGCCTCTGAGGTGGCACAGAAGTTGGGACAGCAAAAAAAAAAAAGATGAAATAAAGATAAAAGAAAAACAAATATGAAGAAGGATGTTTACACAAAAAATACAACAAAAAGATGAGCACCAAGACAGACAGAACAAACACTGGAAAAAAAACAAACAACTGCAACGAAAAAAAAAAAGTGAAAGGAAAGACAGACGGACAGAAGAGAAGTGAATCAACCTCTTTTAACAAGATTCCTGTTCATTTTCTGCCCCTTACAAAGGCCTCTATCTTTGTCAGTAGTATGGTAGTAGGATAAGATAAGATAAGATAAGATAATGTTGCTTATAGCCCAGCCGACCGCAAAGGGCCATATCAGGGCTGTCACCATGTTAAATTCAACTCACAAATCTTTCATTCACTCAATTCTTTAAAATACATCTTCTAAAAACCCATCCAAAAGATTGTTGTTAAAAAAACCCTTTCCACTGTAAAACCTCAAATCTGATGAAAAATGTTAATCTCTTTCAAGAACTCAAAGATCGTCGTGTCAGGGGGAAATCTCTCTGAACAAGGTTTTTATGGAATCTGCTGTAAAATGTTTGTGTCTCACATCATGCAAGTCCCAACACTCTAAAAGAACATGTTTCTTTGTGAGTGGCACATGACATGGATTGCACCATGGAGCCTCTTCACTCTTTAAAAGGTGTGAATGGGTAAATACGAATGGCCAGTGTCAGCCCGTAGAGAACTGTTTCTTCTTTACGACTACTAGATATAGATGAGAGGAACTCCTTAAGGTTTGGACGGATCTGAAAGAGTTTGTTATCCGTCTGTGTACTCAATCCTCCCTGCCACACAGTCTCTGACATAATCATTAATTCCGGGTTTCAGATCTGAGCAGGGGATAGGTGTGTTTGACAGTTTCTCTGTTGTGGCATTATCGGCCAAACGATCAACCATTTCATTCCCTCCGATGCCAACATGACCAGGAACCCAAGCCAGAATAATGTTTGTAACCATCCGCTTTCAACTTGGTGAAAAGTTAAAAAAAAAGTGTTAAAGTTTGGGATTCTGAAGGTTGCGACTAGCTATGGCCTCCAAAGCTGACAGTGAATCTCACAAAACTAGAAAGTCCTTCTTTGCTGATTGAGAGCTTATCTTCAATGCCAGAACCAGAGAAGTAAGTTCAGCAGAACAGACAGAAGCATCTGAAGGAATATGTTCAAACAATATTAGAGAGGGAGCACAAGGGCAACAGGCTGCACAGGCCACTCCATCTTTAGACTTGGAACTGATAGGATGGGAATTTCAAACAGAGGTCAGCATACAATGCCTTGTACACCAGACAGCTGGTAGACTCTTTGCAAAAAGCTGCATGATCAAAATAAATTTTTGGTGTGGAAAAGGTCCATGGAGGCTGATCTGGAAACTTGGAAAAATCGGACACAACTCTTAGGTCTAGACCTGCATTTTGCACATGAGACTGCATACAAAGACCAAACGGCGGAATAGAGTTGGGGTTATTTTCGAATTTATTTTCAAACTGAGGGTCAAAGACACAGTCATCGGCAGGGTTTTCCGATTCAGAGAACAGTCTGATATAGTAATTCAAAGACAGTTTCAACCTGCAGTTGGATAGTGAGGGTTCACCTGCCTCTGCATATAGGCTGTATACAGGGTGGTGCGGAATGCTCCAAGACCGAGGCGAAGCTCTTGATGGTGAATAGAGTCCAAGGTGCAGCAAAGTTTTCTTATCAGCGCCCCAGTCAGTGTGTGTTACGACCCGCAGAATATTCAGAGCTTTCTAGCAAGAGGTTTTGAGGTTTTTAATTTGGCTGAGAAAGTTGAGTTTTTGGTCAAAAATAACTCCTAGGAATTTGGCCTCTTTGACAGCTGGAATGGGAGATTTCCCTATTTTGATTTCAGGATCTGGGAAAAAACAGAGAAAAATTATGGAAGTGAATGCACTGTGCCTTCGTAGGAGAAAAGGTGAAGCCGTTTTCATCCGCCCACTGATGATTTTATCCACACAAAGCTGGAGCCTGCGCTGGACACTCGGGTACAGGCTTCCAGTTGCAAAATCATCCACAAACAATGAGCAGTCTGAACCTGTGGAGCTGACTTGACAATGTTGTTGATCTTGATGCTAAAGAGGGCAGGAGACAGTATGCTCCCTTGTGGAACACCCCCAACTCCTGCTCATGAACATCAGAGAGAGTGGTGCCAACCCGGACCTGAAACTCGTTCGACCAAAAACTTTTGAATAAAAAGTGGAAGATAACCCCGAAAACCAAGGTCATGGAGATCATGAAGTATCCCAGATCTCCAGGTGGTTTCGTAGGCCTTCTCCAAGTCGAAGAAAATTGCCACTGTATGCTGTTTGTTTAGAAAGGTGTTCTGAAGCGTAAATTCCAGATGGATCAAATGGTCAACTGTAGTCCGATGTTTGCAGAAACCATACTGTTCTTTCGCCATAAGGCCATGGGTTTCGAGTTTCCACGTGAGTCGAGCATTAACCATTTTCTCCATCAGTTTGCACACACAGCTGGTCAAAGCTATCGGACGGTAGTTTGATGGGTTACAAGGATCTTTTCCAGTTTTGGGTATAGGAATGATGAGGGCTTTTTGAATCCAGTAGTCCATACATGGTTGTATACATGTAGCAGGATGTTCAGACCTTTTTGCAGAAGATGTTTCAAAAGTTTATATTGGATTTCATCTATACCTGGAGAGGAATCGCTGCAGGAAAGTAAGGCGGATTTCAATTCGTTTAAAGTGAAAGGAAGATTGTAATCTTCCATGTTGTCTGACAAAAAGCTGCAGGGTGATTTTTCTTTCAGGGCTTTTGTTTTTGACAAAACTGGCTGATTTGTTTGAAGACGAGGAATTCTTTTCAATGGTTGAAGCAAGCAGATTAGCAACTGCTTTTTTCTCTGTTATTAAAGAATCAGAAAACTTGAGATGGTTCACAGTGGGGCAGGTGTTCTTCCCTTTAATTTTCTTGATGATTTTTCACACTTTTTTCTTGAATGTTTTGGATGTGAGACTTGAGCAAAACTGTTTCCAAGATAAACGTTTACTGGTTTTATAAATGTGTTTGGATTTGGCCCTCAGTTTATGGTGCAGGCCTCTAACATGTAGAAAATACCTGGAATGTTAACACAGAATGTAAATCCAATATTCCTTGTTGAAGATACTGTGGAGACTCCTGTGTAAATTTGTGCCATGAAATTGCAGATGCAAAATGTGCACGCCATCTCCTAGACAACAACGGAAAAAAGATGAAATAAAAGATAAAGGGAAAAACAGATATAAAGAAGGACGTTTACACAAAAAATACGACAAAAAAGGAGCACCAAGACAGACAGAACAAACACTGGAAAAAACAACAACGAAAAAAAAACAAAAAACAAACATGAAAGACAGATGGACAGAAGAGAAGTGAATCAACCTCTTTTAACAAGTTCCCTGTTTAATTTTTTGCCACTTACAAAGGCCTCTATCTTTGTTGGTAGTATGGCAGTAGGAGCTGTGGTGATAGCCGGATTGCCGAGCGTGCGCACGGTGGGGTACATCAAGGCGTAGCGAGTCCAGTTCTCCACTTGAATGGTGCATGTAACTCTGTAGCCAGGAGCTGCCAGAGTCTGTAGAGTAGTACCAGCCACAGAAGTCCCCGCAGTGATAACTGAGGAAGCGACCCGCCACGCCACCGCGCTGAGAGTGGCCAGAGCTGGATGGACTGGTGACGTGTTTCCTGTGAAATCAGGCAAGTACAGCCAGCAACATGACCTAGAATCTTTTCATTCACTGCTCACAAAATTCATGTTCACTGATTGATTGTTTATGTGTTGGTTGGTTGGCTGGTTTTTGAGTGCATGATTTCTGATCTGAATTCTTTTTATACTAAAGATCAGAAAATTGATTCACAGAACCGGCCATGATTTCATAGCAGCATCAAATCACTGTATCCCTTCCATTACCTCCCTTCACTCGTCATCTTATCACACAATAGACTTTCCACTCATTTCATTACCTCCCTTCACTCGTCATCTTATCACACAATAGACTTTCCACTCACTCCATCACCTCACTTCACTCGTCATCTTATCAAACAATAGACTTTCATCTCAATCCATTACCTCCCGTCACTCGTCATCTTATCACACAATAGACTTTCCACTCATTCCATTACCTCCATTCACTTGTGATCTTATCAAACAATAGACTTTCCATTCATTCCATTACCTCCCTTCACTCGTCATCTTATCACACAATAGACTTTCATCTCAATCCATTACCTCCCTTCACTTGTGATCTTATCAAACAAGACTTTCCATTACCTCCCTTCACCCATCACCTTATCATACAACAGACTTCCACTCATTCCATTACCTCCCTTCACTTGTGATCTTATCACACAATAGACTTTTTCCACTCATTCCATTATCTCCCTTCACTCATGATCTTATCAAACAACAGACTTTCCACTCATTTTCTGGGCTTTTTCCATTTTAGTAGGCACACCTAAACATAAAGAAATACAAAGTATTCACACACACACACACACACACATACACACACACACACGTTTCCCTCCCCACACCCCCTCACCCCAACAAGAAAGACAGCATGTGTAAATTTCATAATCATGAAACATGTTAAACAAATACGGAGAGGGAAGAAACAAATGCTTTAAATTACTGAACTGGCTTAATTTTACAGAAAAAAAGAGAGGAGGGAGTGGGAGGTTGGGGGGATCTGTGAGATAAAGAAGATGGGAATGAAAAATAATGGCGTTAAAGTAAGAAATCCTCTAGGTGCTGCATACAGGGCTCATCGAAGTCCATTCTGAACCAAAAGAAATGAGATCACCTGCTCAGAAGCCTTTCGTCCGCTGATGCGGACTCGTCAGTGAGACACAGCTTATGTGTCGGTGTGCTCCCTTGGCATCAAATGGAGATATGCCACAGTCTATAATTCTGTGGTGTTCTTGTCACCAGGGGTTACAAGAGAGAATCTGATGGCACCCAAACTCAATTAGTGAAGGGTAAAAATAGACCGAGGAGATAACGATGTAGGTAAATAAGTTTTAAAACGTGGGAGGTAATGTCTGAGACTATGCTTGAGGATCCATTTTAGGATACAAGGGAGATCAAAAGGTGTAAACAGTCAGAGTGGTCAGCTCTACTGTATAATGACCCAAGCTTTGTAATGACACGAATGCTGACAGCAGCTAAGAATCGTTATATAACAACCTTGACATGGATCTCGTAAGAGAGATAATCTCCCACCGACAGACCAAACATGTTACACAGTCTCAAATCAAGAGTGTCTGGTCATTCAGAATGAAATAAAAGAATGAGAAAACGATCCATATTTCAGTAACACCACCATTCAAATGATGCACCAGAGCCGCAAGACACAATGTACACAGTAAAAGAAAAGAATGCGTCTTTTTTATTTATCTTCTACCAATTCAGTACCTAGAAACCATTCTTCTTAACAGATTGTACAATTCATCTCCAGCACATGGATCTGTTTCTCCACTGAATGTTTTGTGGAGCTGCTCCTTCAAACACATGTTTAGATAAGGTTGATTTCATGGACAGTTGTAGGCAAGACATTTACTTGCCACAGTTATCAGATCAGACATGTCCTTTTGTTTAGGTTGTGTACTCATCAGTCTAACACTACAATCTCCTTATAAAACCACGACGGTCTCTGCCAGTTACTTCCTACTTCCAAGCGCGTGACATGCTCACAGACATTCCTTACCCATCAACAGAAGGAAAACAGTCACCATCGTCTTCAGTGCTGGGAATGGAACCCTCATCTTGTAAGGCTGCAACCCACAGCACTCAACACTGAACTGTGCTGTACTCTTGTGTGTGTGTGTGTGTGTGTGTGTGTGTGTGTGTGTGTGTGTGTGTGTGTGTCTTTCTCTGTGTGTGTGTGTGTGTGTGTGTGTGTGTGTGTGTGTGTGTGTGTTACTCGCTTTTTTTTTCTGCGTGTTATTCTCTCTCTCTCTTCTCTCTGTGTGTGTGTATGTATGTGTGTGTGTGTGAACAAGAACAATTCTTTATTGCCGTTTACCTTTCAAAGATATTTGGCACAAAACAACAACAAAAAAAGTGCTTCGATTATCAATTTTGCATGGCTTTGAATGCCTCAAAAACAAAGCTGGCTAATATTTTTTTGGTGTTTCCTGGAGTTTAATAGAGTACTTGGTTTGAAGTCGTTGGCACAAAAATATTCTTTTTCCTAGGTCATCTTTTAGATCTTGCATCTGTGTGTGTGTGTGTGTGTGTGTGTGTGTGTGTGTGTGTGTGTGTGTGTGTGTGTGTGTGTACCTGCGTGTACGTGTGACTGCATAAAATGTGTGTGTAAGCCTTTGTGCATGCGCATGTTCGCGCATCTGTTTGCTTGTGTGCGAGTTTCTCTCTCTCTCCGTGTATGTGTTACTCTCTTTCACTGTGTGTGTGTGTGTGTGTGTGTGTTTCTCTCTCTCTCTCTGTACAAGAACAAGAACATATTTTACTGCCATATGAAAACCAGAGGTTTTGTGGGGCACAGATGATCAAGTTAAGACATTCAATTAAACTAATCCCAACATGATCACATCTTGCAACATAACATTAATAGCAGAGAGAAAAAACACAGTGTGTATCAGAGTCTGATTAAATTTTCTGTCTCCGAAGAGAAAAACACAACAGGATATACTGGGCAATTATAGGTTGGAAGCAGTTCAATAACAAGAGCTTCGAGGGTTTGGTCAGTTCAGTTCACTTGCGACTTCGATTGCCTCATGGCTTTTAGTGTCCCAATCATCTTATTTATATAAATAAATAGTGGTTGCATATTGCATGCATATGCTCAGAATTTATTTTACTCTGTTCTGTCAATTACAATTATTTTTTTTAATATTTAACTTTGCATTAGTATCCAGAAGGGTTTTAAAAGTCTTCAATCTTTTGCTTTTTTAATGTGTGCAGGTAGTTTCTTCCAACATGGTGCCACTCTGTTACTAAAGCAAAATTTTCTAATATTAGTGTGACAATATTTCGATTTGGATTTTGTTTGCAGAATTTCTTGTAATCTGATTAGAGGTTAGTTGAAATTTTTTTTTTTTTTTAATTGCACTGTTCAGTCCCTTAAATAGCTTGTAAGTCTCAATCAAGTCTCCCCTTATTTGTCGGAACTTTAATGATGTAAATTTAACCTTCGCAATCTATCTGCATAGCTTATATGTTTAACCTTTTAATAATTAACAAGGTGGCTCTTCTTTGCACTCTCTCAATACTCACTGACTGCCTTGTTAAATAAAGGGCACCATATCACATTTCCATACTCCAGGTGACTTATAACATACTATTGTAAAAACTTAGTATGGCAGTTACAGTTGCAAACCCCCAATCAATGGGTACCAGTCGTTCGCTGATTGATGTATTAAATAACACACACAAAGGTACAGCTAATTCTTCACGTAACTCCTTTAATACTCTAGCTGGTAAACCATCTGGACCAAAAGCTTTGGTGACCTCCAATTTACTTAATTTTTCTTTTACTGCTAATGGTGTAATGACTATATCACTCAGAATTTTTCCATCAGATAATGAGGCGCTGTCAATTTCAGGAACATTTTCAATATTTTCATGTATGAATACACAAGAAAAGAATTTATTTACCACCTCAGCCTTATCATTATCACTAACTGCAATATTACCATCTTCTGTTCTCAATGGACTAATTGAAGAGTTGACATTTAATTTTGAGCGGACATATTTCCAGAAGCATTTAGGATTCTTCTTACTATTTTTTGCAGTTTCATGCCCATAGTCCCTTTTTGCTTTCCTCACCTCTCTAGAACATTCATCTCTCAATTTAATATAATTTTGGTAATCTATAGCATCTTGTGTGATCAAAAATCTTTTATACCTTTGTCATCTTAGTCTGTGGTGGAAAATCTGTTTTTGCGATCCTTGTCATCAGGTCATAAAGCTGTTGGTCAAATAATTTGCAGTAAGTGAGAAAATGTAGTTCGTCCTCAACAACGTGGCATGTCATGCATAATCTGTCTTATCTGTCAGTGTTGGTATAACTGACCCTCTCAATTTGGAGTTCATGGGAGCTTATTTGTAATCTAGTTAGTGCTCGTCTGCAATCTGTGTCAATGCGTTGCTCCAAATAAGCTATTTGTATTCGGTAGCAACCGTAGCATAAAATTTGAGCTTATGTGTGCTTTCGTTCTTTTGTTTCTTCCAGATGTCAACAGAAAATGATTCCAACTTCAGATTGATTAGAAACTTCAGGCAAGTCACACCAAATGTACCCTGATTTTCCCAGACATGCTGTATTCCTATCGCTGACAAGGTTTGCTGAATAAACTTCGTCCATTTGCTTTCTTCAGTATCCTGAGAGATCACTGACTGATAAATCTGTTATTGATAAGAGTAACAAGTGTTATAGGGTACACTTTGTGAGAGACTGGCACTAAGCATACGTTATACTCAGACCCGCTATCCTTCACTCTGTGTGCATTCAACTGCTGTGACATCATTCTCCCATTCATGCGTGACAGCTATGTAGCTGTTCTCACAATACACGCATGTTTGTCATGTGGCTTGGGGTGATGGCGATAGGACTACTCCAGTTGAAACTGGACCAGTCAAGTACAGGCCCTCTTGATTTGACAAAGGAGAAAACTGTAGGCCGACAGGGGCCTCATAGACAGTACCATTCAAATTGTCTTTCCATTCTCTTTGAAAGCCTGTAGTCACAAGCCAGCATCATGACGACAGAAAAGAGCCTCTGCCTCTGACAGGGCTGTGAGCTGCCCTCTCTTGGTTACATTAAAGTACCAAAAACTCAATTCATGTGACCTTGCTGTGATGCATGGGCGTGTGTGTGTGTGTGTGTGTGTGTGTGTGTGTGTGTGTGTGTGTGTGCTTTTATGATATGACTCAGCGGATAAGAAGTCGGGAACATTAGCAGCACACCGCCCTACACAGTGCTATAAATCCTCTGACCAAAGCCCTGCACAGTGCTATAAATCCTCCATCACCTGACCAAAGCCCCACACAGTGCTATAAATCCTCCATCACATGACCAAAGCCCCACACAGTGCTATAAATCCTCCATCACATGACCAAAGCCCCACACAGTGCTATAAATCCTCCATCACCTGACCAAAGCCCCACACAGTGCTATAAATCCTCCATCACCTGACCAAAGCCCCACACAGTGCTATAAATCCTCCATTACCTGACCAGAGCCCCACACAGTGCTATAAATCCTCCATCACCTGACCAAAGCCCCACACAGTGTTATAAATCCTCCATCACCTGACCAGAGCCCCACACAGTGCTATACATCCTCCACTACCTGACCAAAGCCCCACACAGTGTTATAATTCCTCCATCACCTGACCAAAGCCCCACACAGTGCTATAAATCCTCCATCATCTGACCAAAGCCCCACACAGTGCTATAAATCCTCCATCACCTGACCAAAGCCCCACACAGTGACCGATGTGTGGCAAAGACATAGTTCTCACAAAAAAAAAAAAAAAAAAAACACCCTAACCAGATGCCTATTATGCAGCTGAATGGGGCTATACCTGTAATGTTTCTTTGCATCCAATAATACACAATCTAGAGGAGTTGCAATATTGTTTAAAAACAGTTTTGACTTCAAGGAAAAAACAGTCCACAAGGGCCAAGATGGTAATTTCTTAATGGTTTTAATTTCAACCATGGATAAAGATCTACTGCTTGTTAATCTATACAGTCCAAACAAAGACACTCCAAAATTTTATGGAAATTGGAAGATTTCATCAGCAAACTGGGTCACAGGAATATAATTATAAGTGGTGACTGGAATTTAGTTATGGACCCAAATTTAGATTTATGATAATTATAAACATGTGAACAATCAAAATGCCAAAGAAAGAGTGGAAGAATTGATGTTAAATTTAGAGCTAACAGACATATGGAGAGACTTAAATGGAGAAAAGCAGAAGATTTACTTGCCAAAGAACAAATCCACTACAACAAAGTTGACTTGATTTTTCTGTTGTTTCAGAAACAATAGTACAATATCTCTTTTTCAAAATGGAGCGACTGATGGCGGAGAACGAAGCAAAATTTAGAAAGAGTGGGGGTTAGTTGACAGGGAGGGGCAATGATCAATGATGTGAATTTTTATATATATATATATATATATATATATATATACACACACACACATATGTGTATATATATATCTATATATGATAGATATAGATATAGAAGGGATGGTAATAGTAATAATAGTAGTGATAGTAATTATAAAAAATAAGTAGAAGAATAAATGAGACTAACTGTAATTAAGGGGAGGGGGAGGGTGGGGAGTAGGGTAGTGTGTGTGTGTGTGTGTGGGGGGGGGGGGGGGGCAGAGAAGGAGGGTTCATATATCTCCATCCACTCTGAGGAGGGGGGGATGGGGGTGGGGAGGTTCATACAAATAGTGCTGTTGAGAAAGTAAACAATGCTGTGGGATGATGTTTTTATTGTAACAGGTGCAATAATGTGTTGGCGTTAATGTGCAGATGTTGGTTGAGAAGAGAGAGCAATGCTCAATGAGTAACAGGGTATCATGTGTTTACACACACACACACACACACACACATATACACACGAAAAAAAAAAAAAAAGGGGGGGGGGGAAGGGAGACGAGCCACATGTAAACAGTATTATGGGTGAGTTAGGATTGTAATAATTGTCACATATTCACACACGCACATACACACACACACACACACACACATATATATATATATATATATATATATATATATATATATATATATATATATATGTGTGTGTGTGTGTGTGTAGGGGTTGAGCACTTTAAGAATTTTATTAGGCGTTTTAGCAGTATCTATATATATATATATATATATATATATATATATATATATATATATATATATATATATATATATACATACACACACCCGTATTTCTACAATCTGAGACATAAGAGCAAGCTTTGTTTATAATTCAATATTTCTTGCAGTCATTGCAACACCAAGCTGCTCTGTAAGTTGCTGGAATGGTGCTCAGTACTTATCCTTGGAATTTATGTTTTATATATATATATATATATAAAAGGTAGAAATAAAAACACATGAAGGCGGGGTGACGTTGGTGCCTTTCTTTGATATGGACATATTAAAGAAAGGCACCAATGTCACCCCCCCTTCATGCGTTTTTATTTCTACCTTATATTTCACCCTTGCTAAACACGACGAGGAAAGGCTTTTTACATGAGCGGGTTTTAAGGAGAGGTTTTTATTACTGCTTATATATATATATATATAATATATATATATATATATATATATATATATATATATATATATATATATATATATATATATATATCAAACTCCCCCCCTCTTAGCATTATTATCAATCCACCTTAACCACAACCGTCACATATACCACACCACCCCACTAAACTAACCACACAATCCCACCGCCTCACTCATCCCCTCCCTTCACGCAACCCCCCCCCCCCCCCCCCCCCCCCCCCTCCTTTTCCTCTCCCATAATCCCCTCTGTCATTTCCTTCTGTCGGCCATTCACAGCACACCACATGGACATCAGATAAGTCTCTCTTCGTTCTTTGTTTGTACTGTCCTATATGTTAAATGTGATCTTTTTTTAATTTTTTATTTTACTTAAGAAGACCCAAGAGGTCGAAATGCATCATGTCTTGTCCTGTATTTCATTTGTCAATGTCCTTGGCGGCAACTAACCCCCACTCTTTCTAAATCGTACAATATGTTGAGGATGCCGACATTCAGACTGGCTACAGATTGGACCACTCAATGATTGTCTTGAATTATCTTTTGGAAAAGATGTTAAAAGAAACAGTTTTTGGAAATCCAATAATTCTCTTCTAAAGGACTTAATCTATCTAAAGAAACAGAAGAAGAAATAAGAAATACTACAGAAGAATATGCAGTTTTACTGTATGAAAGAAAAGAAATTCATAATATTCCTAGAAATCAGATGCAATTTACAATAGGAGGCCAGCTCTTTCTAGATGTTTTGTTTACAAAGAGAGATCAAAAGCAATAGCATTTTCTATTGCAAAGAAACAGAAAGAAGGCAAACAGGAGAAGCAACTAGAAGAAAGCATTGAAGAGCTAGAGCAAAAATATCTGCAAACCGAAGAAGATCAACGCAGTTTGGAAAAATATAAAGCAGTTTGAGTGGAAATTGGAAGTAAAAGAAAATCCATGGATTGCTAAAGGTGAGAAAGTATCTAAGCTTTTCTGCAATTAAGAAAAAAGGCACTACAAACGCATGAGAAAAATAATAACACAAAGTGGGAGAGAAGTAAACAGTCAAAATGAAATAATGAATGAAGCTAAGTCTTTTTATGGAAATCTATATAGAAAGAGAAATGTTGAAAATTGCGATATCACTGACATGGTGAAAGATTTTTCCAACTTTATCATACGAAGAATCAAAGAACATAGAAGGCCAAATCACTGTAGAAGAAGCTTCATACTCTCTGAAAAACATGAAAAGCAATAAAAGCCAGAAACTGACAGTTTCACATCAGAATTCTAAAAAGTTTTTTTTTTTTAATCAATAGGAATTTTTTTTTGTTCGCTCACTAAATGATGGCTTTAGACAGGGAGAATTATCATCTCCTCAGAGAGAAGGCATAATCATTTGTCTGCCAAAGGGTGATAAGCCTAAGGAATACATTAAAATTGGAGGCCAGTTACATTACTGTATGTTGCATATAAGATAGAGTCATCGTGCATAGCCAATAGACTTAAAAATGTACTTCCCAAGATCATAAATGAAGATCGAACAGATTTCATGAGTGGTAGATATATTGGCGATAAGACTTTTTTTTTCTTTTTTTTTTTTTTTTATATATATATATATATATAGATAAGTGTCTATCTTACTCAAAATTTTGTTGGGAAGACCAACTGATTGCATCACGTAGACGAATGGCTTATAAACATCTTTATTACGATAATTTTTCCTTGAATAGACAGATCTCTTTTACTCCAGTCTTTTATTCTTTTTTGCATACAATCTATTCTGGATACCGGTTCTCTTCCATATTTTTTGCCACCTTGTTTGACTCAAAATAAATACCTAATATTATTTCATTAACTATGGAAACTGGCACATTACATTCTTCGTTTTGCCTACCTATCTGAAGGGCTTTTGTCTTATGAACGTTCAGTTTCAAGCCTGAAAATCTTTCAAACCAGTTTATTATTTCCAACAATTTATTAATGTTTTTCTTGTTTTTTAAAAATAGGGTTGTATCATCTGCCATTTGTTTTATTTTCAAACAAGAAGAAGCTCTTTCTGCAGAGTGTGGTGGTCTGATACCTTCAATAGTACTATTTCTCACTTTAATGGCCAGTACTTCTACAGCTAATACAAATGCATGGGTGAAAATGGACATCCTTGTCTAATACCACATAACACGGCGAAAGGTTCTGAAAGCCATCCTCCATGGTTTATACTACTTGAGGTATGTTGTTAAGTACATAGATCCATCTTTGGAACTCAGCTCCGAAGCCAAAGATATAGAAAATGTGCTTCATAAATGGTTTTGAAATCGAGTCGAAGGCTTTGAAATAGTCGACTGCCAGCAGATATCCGTCTTTATTTGTTTTATTAAGATAGTTTATCGCATCGTCTATTGATCTTATTACTGTAGCAATGTTTCTACCCTTAATAAAACCCACCTGATCGTCGTTTATCAATTTGTGTATAACTTTACCGAGTCTTTCTGCCATTACTTTAGCTAGTGTTTTGTAATCAGAATTAGTCAGTGTTACTGGTCTCCAATTGTGTATTTGGTCTCTGTCTAAATCCTTGCCTTTGTGTAGCTCATAATTATTCCTTGCTTTTGTGTATAAGAGAGTTCTCCTGCAAAGAACGATTCCGCATAAGATTCTGTTATCACTTTAGACAGTTTACTCAAAAAAACTTTTTAAAATTCCATGGTAGTGCCATCACTGCCAGGCACAGAGCCGTTTCTTAATTTATTCAGGGTATGTTGTTGTTCCTCTGTCGAGATCATTCCTTCCCATAGGTAAGCTTCGTATTTTTCTAGTTGTAGGTATGTTACGTTTTCTAAAAACTGGTTAGCTGCCTCTTTAACATTGTCTACAGTTGTGGATTGATTATAGAGGTTTGAGTAGAATGACAACTGTTCTTTCAGTATGTCATTTTGGTCAGTTATTGTTTCAACCGTATCTTTGTGAAGTCTTGTAATAATTTTTCTCATTCCTCTCCATTTTTGTAGATTACAAAAGATTCTGGTGTTCCGTTCACTATCTTTGACTCATTTTGTTCTTGATCGAACTTGTGCACCCTTAGCTTTGTCCATGTGCATTATTTCAAACTGCTGTTTAAGTTGAGAAAGTCGGGTGCAAGCTTCTTTGTTGTCAGTGTTATGAACTAGAATATTCTCTGTTTCTTTTAGCTGCATTTGTATCCTTTGAAACTCAAATCTTTTTTTTACAAGACAGATCTTTCCCATACTCGCTACAAAAGTTTCTGATTTCCATCTTACATAATTCCCATTTGTCTATGTTTGAAATGTTTTCATTAGAGTACTTATCTAGCAGTTCGTCCAGTAGGTTGTTCATTTTTTGTGAGAAATTAGGGTTTTTTAAGTAACTGTTGTTGAATTTCCATTATCCTGGACCGTGCTGAAATTCACTGCTATTAAACTCACAAACTATTGCTCTATGACGGGAGTTAGGAATCATCAATAATTCTGAAGAAACACAGAATTGCAACAACCCCTCCGGGGCGAAACAATAATCCAGGCGTCACGCTATAGATGGATTGTTTCTATGCCAGCTGTATTCTTTTTCATCCTTATGAAATGAACGTCATGTGTCAATTAATTCCAATGAATTCGTAATCTTATTGAATTGGCTCACTTCAGCGTCACAGTGAGGTTGCCCTGATATAATGTCTAACTTGTTATTGAGTACACAATTAAAGTCCCCCACTAAAAACTAAGTTTTGCGGGGAGAATTCATTGCATTTTTCTTGTACATCCTTGGAAAAGGCTATTTTGTCTCCTGCATTGTTTGGAGCGTATGTATTTAAATGAAAGAATGAAATCATAATTTTCGTTTTTGACAGATATAGCTAAGATTCTGTTTTGTGACAGTTTCACACTAATTCTTCCATAGAAATTTTTTGAGACCAGAATAATCTCGCCTTTACTCCTTTTGGTACCTCATTGTAGTAAATCTCCCCTCCCCATTGTTTTTCCTATATAGGTAAGTCATTCTGCGTAAAATGAGCTTCCTGTAAGCACACTAAATCAAAACGTTTGCTTTTCAGATAATGAAATACTGATGATCTTTTAAGATTATTTTTTTAATCCTCTAATTCAGAGTAACAATACGCATTTTGTCCATACCAATACAGGAAATATATGTTGAAATTTCTTAACATATGAAAACCAGATAACACAAAAAACCAGAATTCACATTCTTGAATCACTGTCCGTAAATCGATTCATGGTCATCAACAGGTCGCCTGCAGCGCGATAGATAATCAGCTATATACCTCTCTTTCCTTACAGTTGGAATCATGGGGAGGAGGGGAGTCAGACCAATCAAACTCAAATCTGGGCTGCTTGCTCCCTGATGTCCTCGGACTGTTGGTGTCCCTCCGGCGTTTGGGCGTTTCCGACTGGTGTCGTGAGGAGCTGCCAAGCTGCACAAAGGAGTGGATGGTCGTCTGCCATGAATTCAGCCGTCCTCTTGTTTCTTTATCTTTCTTTGTTTTTCTTTTGTGAATTTCTATCCTCTCTTTGTCGTTCCACTTTATCACATCCATTTTCACTCTGTTCACTCTCACTGTCATTTTTTCCTATCACACTCTCCTTCATACCAGTTTCATCCTCTCTGTCCTTTCTTGCCGGACCAGCAACTGAAAGCTCACACTGTGAATCTCCACGTTTGTGTCCTGGTTTTTGACAGGCTCTGCACACGATGTCATTTGTACAGTCGGTGACATGGTGACCTTGTTCCAAACACTTGGAACATGTAATTTACCTTTTTCACATGGTTTTGCTCCTTGTGGTAGATTTTAGTGTTGAACATGGTGTAGTGGGGACGGTTATGAATACAAATCTTCTTCCGGTGAGGAAACGTGTGAAGTTTACTGTCGTCGTCTCTGGCTCTTTCAGTTTTTATTTGAGAGCGCATTTCGCATCCTGCTTTTGTTCATGCGTGCTCTATCTCTGAGTCTGCCACGGAAATAGGCACATTTGTCTATCCAGACTTTGGTGGAAGGTTTCTCCTCCCCAGTTTCGTTCCTCAGAATAAAGGGGTTTGTGTTTTTCACTTGGAGTAAGACACCTTTCACCTTTATTCCTTGAACTAGGAGCTGTGATCTGGCATCTTTGGTAGCTGGGTAGAGTCTCCATAGCCTGTTGATCACCTGGGCGCCGACCATGGAGCCCTGGCCTGCCACCCGTTCCGCCGCCACACGCATCTCCAGGACCGCAGCTGGACGGTCGGAGGAGACATTCGGAATGTCTTCGTTTTTAGAAAAACCGGGTGGACTCCAGCAGTCATCTTTAACTATCGAAGGAACGTGATGGCTGAAAAAGGTGAATCAAAACAACGATATCCTTATCAAACAGTCCGATTGACAGATCGAGTTGACACAGCAAAGTTGTTGCCAAGTCGATCGAACGAAAGAATGAACTCGGTTTCACACTCGGTTTGCAGGTTCGGCAAACTTTTTGAAGCCACAGATCAACAAAACCTGGATGATAATACCGAGGTGGATCTAGATAAATCGCTAAACATAACAGTTTTATGACAACACTAAATCGCATTCATTAGGGATTGGGACAGAAT
>JADBJO010028221.1:0-20374 GCA_016801955.1 Conus betulinus
GTGTTTCAAAACCCTCATGAAAATTAGAATAAATGTTTCTCAAGAGAAATGTAAACAAAAATAAACAGTTTTTTTCCACATGTAATGTTATTGTCCATTGAAAAGTCAAACAAATTTTCCATTGTTGACAAAAAGATTAATGGAAAACAATAGGTTTGTGTCACAACACAATCAAATATGTCTGTTTACATTTCTAAAGTGTTATTTGCTTGTGACACATAAATATTCACCCTCACAAGCAAGTTAGACATGAATAGTACGTGATGATTTTTCATTGTTTACAAAGGAATAAAGCAAAGAACATATGTGTAATACATCAACATCAAGTAGGTTTTGCTTGTAAAAACATACAGTCACTTCAACATGACAAAACAGCAGAAATAGCCTTTCCCTTGAAGACAGTTACATCTGTCCATGAATATACATACACGTGACAACAAATCTGCCATGACATTTTGTGTTCCAGGCACTGGTTCAATAGTAAATTTGAATTCCTGCAATGCCAAAGACCACCTTAATAATCTGTTGTTCTTAGTCTTTGACGATTGCAGGAACGTCAATGGCCTGTGGTCGGTCTGTAACCGAAACTTTCTTCCAGTCAAGAACCTGGCGAATTTCTCACATGCCCATACAACAGCCAAGCACTCTCTCTCAATAGTGGAGTATTTCTCCTGTGTCTTTGAGAACTTTTTACTGACGTATTGTACGGGATGTAACAAAGCTTTTTTTTTTCCTGCAAAGGTACCGCTCCCGTTCCTTTTGAACTGGCATCGGTTCTCAAAATAAAGTCTTCTGAGAGGGAGGGTAACAAAAGAACAGGAAATGAGTTGAGGGTGTTCTGAACACACTCTAAAGCCTTCTGGCACTCATCAGACCACACAATACTTTTGTTCTTCGTCCCTTTCGTCAATTCAGTCAAAGGGGCCATCAGGGACGCAAAGTGGGGTACATATCGTCTATAAGAAGACAATAATCCGATGAGTGACCTGATCTGTTTCTTTGTGTGGGTTTGTGTAAGGATAAAATCTTTTCCACTTTCCTTCCTTCTGGCATATTTTTCCCACTGAAATAGTGTGACCCAAAACTCGAGAGTTTGAAAACCGGCACGAATTTTGGATGGTCTCGCAGTTAGACCAAAACTTCGGACTTTGAAAAAAAAAAAAAAAAAAAAAAAAACCAGCTCGTACGTTAGGAAGGAAGTTACTCCGTGACTTTGCAGCCAACAAAATATCGTCAAAAAAAAGCGGACTGCACCACATTCATGGAGTTTTAGGGCTCGCGTCATTCTGGCAAAAGAAGCTGGGGCATTTTGCAAGCCCAAATGGCATGTTCGTCCATTGGAAAAGTCCAAAAGGTGTTTGACATGCTGTCGTTTCCTTGACAGCTTCAGCCATTGGGATCTGCCAGTATCCTTTAGTTAAGTCTACTTTCACAAAATAATTTCCTTCTGAGAGCTGACACAGAAGTTCTTCAATGTCTGGGATGGGCTCCGCATCGAACACAGTGATCTTGTTTAATTTCCTGTAATCGATGCAGAACCGCACCGAGCCATCAGGTTTGTCCACCAATACAACTGGTGAGCTGTATGGAGATGTAGGAGGTTTTATGATCTTTAAATCCAGCATTACTTTAATTTCTCTCGACAACCTCTTTTTTTTTTTGCAAACTGGAGGGGGTATGGTCATGGTCCGCACTGGTATTTCAGTAGTTAACTGAATACTATGGGGTTCAATTCCTGTCGCTGTACCTGGGGTATCTGTCAACACATCCTGAAAGTCAAAATTTCTTTGAGCTGTTCTTTCTGACTTGCAGACAAATCATTCAACAGAACCACATCATCACAGGTTTCACCTTTAATAGACAGAGTAGGAAGGGGTACAACATCACCTGCACTGGTAGATGTTAACTATCCCACATTTGCTGTTTTCACAACCTTTGATCTGTCCTTGTATGTTACATTGGGTACAGAATCATCATTGATATCTGTCATGTTGACATCAGTTTTTGACATAGGACATATCCATTCAACTGACTGATTGATGGCAACATTTTGTACACTCAACATACTTCAACATGTTCGCGTGGAATACCTTCTCAGTGTTTGCCATTTTGATCTTATAATAATTAACTGCAGAAAGTTTTTCGACCACCTGAAAAGGACCCTTCCACCTAACACGAAGCTGTTATGTTCATTAGTGAGTAGTACAAGGACTCTATCCCCTACACTGAAAGAACGTGCCTTTGCTTTTCTAACTGCTAAGACACCTTGTATAGATCTGTTTTTCGATCAGCTGACTTGAGCAAGCTCACATGCATCCTTTAAACGATTATGCAGTTCATACACGTATTGGTAGACAGTTTACTGTCAGGTATGTCCGTCTTATTTGTCGATTGTGTGTGATCAGTAGATCCAAAGGACCCCTTGGCCTTGGTGAGTGTCCGAAAAGAAGTTCGAATGATGAGAATCCAGTGTCTCATTCGGCATTTCCCTGTACGCGAAAAGCAAAGTCGGTATGAAATGATCCTATTCCTAGGGTTCCTGCCTTGCAACTTTTCTCAGCATGGACTTTGGCCTTCCATTGAATCGTTCAACCATGCCATTCGATTGGGGATGATATGGCGTGGTTGAAATGGAGGAGACTGACAACAGTCTGTGAATTTCCCTCATGAGGTCGGAAATGAATTGCGCTCGCGGAACTGACTAGTGGAGCTGGTGGAGGTTCTCTCGATGCCTGTAGTTTTTTTAATTTCAGCATCGGTCTCTATTTCTAACTGCCTCAACTTAAATTGACGTTCTTTATCTTTTCTTCAGACTCCCTCTACAGTCTTTTTTCTTCTAACTCTATTTTCTCTTTCTTCTCTCTCTCTTAGCCTGTCTGCCCTATCTATGCATTGTTGCACATAGCTGGTAAGTTTTTTCTACATCAAAAACCAAACGTTCTGCTTGCTGAACATATTTATCAAAATCATCCATAATGAACTGTCAACAGATATAAACACAAAACAGTTTATAAGTATGAATAAAAATAAGGCGATATATAATGGTATTATATGTTTCACAAAAACAATCATTATAATGTATACAAATAAAGAATTCAATTTCCGGTGTAAACAGAGAACAGCTTACTAAAACGGGAAAGCCATGAAACCTAGGAATGTATTTTTCCAAAACCCAACCAAGGTATTTTTTCCCAAAGTAATTTGTTTCGAAAACAGCTATCAATTTGGAATTTAAAAAAAAAAAAAAAAAAAAAGAAGTTCAATGCTAAAACTCTGTTTCTTTCCCTAGGAAAGGAAAAACACAATACTATTTTTTTTCTGGAAATAAATTCTTTATAAAGTTTAAGTTCTTAAATGTTCTTATTGTTAGCCTTTCTTACTTAATTTCAAATGAATTCACAAAACGAATGTATCGCCTTATACGATAAATGAAAATGAATTTACAAAACAAATGGAATCACAATTAAAAGGAGGGGGAGAAACATAAACTAGCGGAAATCCTACCTCAAAGATGAAAATGTTGAAAACTAGATAGGAGCTTATTGTAAAGAAGGTGTAGAAATTTTGAAAAAAAGGGGGTGAAAAGGAAATGAAAGGATACACAGGTTCGGAATAGTGAGATGAAATCAAGAAAAAGCAAAAGAGGCCCTCAGACAGCACCCTAGTGGTCACCGTCTCCCGTGAAACTGGAAACGGGGGGAAAAATTATACACAATATACACAGCACTATAGTAGTAATAATACAAAATAACAATCAATCAATAAATGCACAATCACCCAAACGCAAAGAAAATAACACAAAACTTAAAAAAAAAAAAAAAAAAAAAAAAAAAAAAAAAAAAACAAACTACACTAGATAATCAAAAGAAAATATTTATAGGAGGAGTTTTCCCCGCACTTGTCAACCTCTGTCCTGTTGAAGGAGGCAAGGTCGGTTCGAACTCTGGGAAGAGGGGACTATTTGAAATGAAACGATAGGACAGAGAAAGAAACAACAACAACAAAAAATAAACCTAATAAGGGGCGACCACGGCTGCTCCCACTCTTCAACTAATCGCTTAATGTAGCGAGAAGCGGTGGGGCTCACCGATCTGGGAAAAGGACAAACAGGGAGGGTGATACGGCTGCTCCCACTCTTGAACTAGTCGCTCAACGTAGCGAAAAGCGGTGGGGCTCACCGATCTTGGAAAAGGACGAATAGGGATGATCACGGCTGCTCCCACTCTTGAACTAGTCGCTCAATGTAGCGAAAAGCGGTGGGGCTTACCGATCGGGGGCCGGGGGGGGGGGGGGAGGGGATAAGGGACAAACAAAGTAAAACACCAGCAAAACTCAGAGTTAGAAAGCTGAGAGAAGTCCTCACTCGCACTGAATACAAATTCACTCACACACACAAACAGAAAAGAAAAACAAATGCAAACATTATACGCAATAAATAATTTAACCATTTTTTCCCCCCCCAAAGCCTTGAGAATACAAACACAAATGTTCATATTTATATTTTTCTTTCCTCAACCCCAGAGGGTACAAATCAAAATCCTTTTCTTCCCCCGAGGGCACAAATACAAATCCTTTTTTCCCGGGTGGGGGTGGGGGGGTGGGGGCAAAAAACAATGCTAGGTACGTCGGGGTCACCACTGTCACTCTTGCACACGCGCATTCATGACAGCATTTACTCCATACGCATACGCAATCCCTCCAGTCAACCAAAAGGCACACTACAGAATGTTTTTTTCTTCTCCCCCTCTCCTCCGGGGAAATTACTTTACTAAATGAATTGAACAATTCCGATAACGTTCATCACACTCGTACTCCAGTATTTATCAAACAAATTCTATACATCTCTCTCTCTCTCTCTCTCTCTCTCTCTCTCTCTCTCTCTCTCTCACACTGAGAGATATATCAAGTTACGAATTAATATGAAGAAAGACTTGCTAGATTCATCCTTGCCGGAGAAAGAATACACACATCCTCCAAGAATATAAAGTCATGGCCTTTTACACAACATTGGCCCAAGATCCAGACCAGGGGAATAAACAATACGTACCATCATGATGCCATACTTGCATCAGAAAAAGCGCTCGCCCCATACCGTCATAATGCCCTGCCCACATCAGAAAAAGCGCTTGCCCCTTGAACTCCAGTCACTGGGGGAACGATGAGGTCCGACTCCTCTATCGGTGTGTTTCCCCACACCATGGCCATCTCAGCACTTGGGAAACAGATGCTGTCGCAGCATCAGAGGAGAAATAGCTGACGGGGTGAAGGGTGAAGGGCTGAAACACAAATAAGGTTCGTGTAAGTAAACTGCTTCCCAATTTAATATATGAATTCTTTCTTTCTCTTCAGGTTTTCCCCATCTATCTATGGCTCACCTGGTAATGACTGGTCAGCGGCGAGGACTCCTTGACCAACGTCCGGACAGGTTCGAGTCTTTAGGCCATCTCCTGGGCTAAAACTCTTTCTTTCCTCACTCCTAGCGAGTGCACACTCAGTGTCCAAAAACACAAGACCAGCACCTTACTAGCCCTTATTAAAACTCTCTCAGGGGGGCCACTTTCACCCAATGACCAACCCTTGTCTATATTCACCGAGTGATCCTCGCAGTTATTGGGGACGCCCGCTACACTAGTCAAGCCACATGAATATTCTTTCTTTTTAGTTGTGGCATGTGGGAAATGATTCATATCACTAGAATAAATGTGATGGAGCGTCACATGCCTTGATGTGAGGCTACGTCACATGACACGTCCCTTTTTCCCCTAAATGTTTTGTTGCAAGGCGATCTTTATCATCATCATCATCATCATCATCATCATTGTGAGTCACTTCATGTTTGTTCACATTACCATTATTAGTAATATTACTATGTTCTGTTTATCAGTATTATGTTTATTAGTATTATTTAAGCATTATGTTTATCATTACTATTGTTAATCATTATTATTATTGTGTTTATTATGCTTATTATAAGGCTCAATTCCTTCAACTTCAGAAATCTCAGGCGTATACTGGGCATCTCCCGGCGAAACAGGGTGACCAACACAGAAGTCCTGTCTCGCGCTGGTCTCCCTTCCATGTATACCCGGCTGAGACGGCGTCGATGGTATTGGCTGCGCCATGCAGTCGTTTTTATTATTTTCATTTTTTAAAAATTATAATTGTTATCATTATTACTGTTTTTGTTTATTATTACTGTTAGTTATTGTTTTTTGTTTTACGGTTGGTACCATTATGTTATTATTCTTATCACGTTTACTATTATGTTTTTCATTACTGTTCATCATTATTATTATTGTCTTTATTATGTTTATTATTAATCTCAATTCCTTCTGCTTCAGAAGCCTCAGGTGTATACTGGGCATCTCCCGGCGAGACAGGGTGACCAGCACAGAAGTCCTGTCTCGCGCTGGCCTCCCTTCCATGTATACCCTGCTGAGACGGCGTTGGTTGCGTTGGCTGGGAAATGTAATCATTCATCATTATTATTGTTATTATTATTATTATTACTCATTATCAATATCACTATTATTCTTATTATCACTATTATTATTATCAGTTTTGTTTTTTATCATTTTTTAGTAGTAGTAGTAGTATAATTACTATATTATGTTTGTTATGATGATCTTTATTGTTATTGTTTATTATTATCATGTCTGTTTTTGCTGATGTTTTTTTCATTTTTATCAGGTTTATCATTATAATTTTTTTTCATATTTTCTTTATTTTGTTATGTTTATCATCTTTCTGTTTATTATGTTTGTAATTGTTTATGTTTATTATTATGTTGATTATGTTCATTATGCTGATTATTATGCGTTTCGTAATTATGTTTATTATGTTTGTTACTTTTAAGTATTTATTGTTTTGTTGTTTTTTTTAAGTCCCTCCACCACCCCCGCCTTTGCTATTTTTTTCGGCTCTTTTTCCCCTTACTGTTTTGTTGCAAGGCGGTCTTTATCATTATTAGCAGTAGTGGTATTATAATTATGATTATCATTGTGAGTCGCTTCATATTTGTTCACATTATCATTTCTAGTAGTATTACTGTTTTAGTTTATCATTATTATTATTACAAGTATTATGTTTATCATTACTATTATGTTATGTTTATTGTGCTTATTATTAGGCTCAATTCCTTCCACCTCTGAAATCTCAGGCGTATACTGGGCATCTCCCGGCGAGACAGGGTGACCATCACAGAAGTCCTGTCTCGCGCTGGCCTCCCTTCCATGCATACCCTGCTGAGACGGCGTTGGTTGCATTGGCAGGGCCATGTAATGATTATCATATTATTGTTAATTTTTTTATGATTATTGTTATGTTTGTTATATTTGTTACCATTATTATGTTTATCACTATTATCACATTTTACTATTATTATATGTTTATCACTACTGTTCAGTTCATCATTATTTATTGTATTTATTATGCTTCAGTTCATTATTGTTGTATTTATTATGCTTGTTATTAGACTCAATTGTTTCCACCCCAGAAATCTCAGGCGTATACTGGGCATCTCCCGGCGAGACAGGGTGACCAGCACAGAAGTCCTGTCTCGCGCTGGCCTCCCTTCCTTGTATACCCTGCTGAGATGGCGTTGGTTGTGTTGGCTGGGCCATATAATAATTATTATCATTATTACTATTATTATTATTATTACCATTGTGTTTGTTATTATCATCTTTATTAATTCTATTTTCTTCTTATCAGGTTTATTACTGCTGTTATGTTTTTCATTATCATCAGGTTTATTATTATTATTATTTTATGTTATTATTCTGTTTCATTGTTTGTTATAATTATCACCCTAACGTTTATGTTTGTTATTGTTATCACCATTATTATTACGTTGTGTTCATTATGCGGATTGTTATGTGTTTTGTAATCATGTTTAGTATGTTTATTATCAAGTTTTTGTTGTTGTTGTTTTGTTTTTAAGGCCCTCCACCACCCCCCGCCTTTGCTATTTTTTTTTTTTTTTTTTTTCGGCCTTTCTTTCCCTTACTCTTGTTTTGTTTCAAGGCGGTCTTTTTATTATTTCATTATTATTATTACTATTATTATTATCACTGTTATCATTGTGTGTAGGTTTGTTTCTTGATTATCATTATTGGTAGTAGTAATATGTTTTGTTTATTATTATTATGTTGATTGTTATTAACATGTTTAGTATTATTAAGTTTATTATTATTATCATTATTATCGTTTTTGTTTATTATGCTCATTATTAGGCTCAATTCCTTCCACCTCAGAAGCCGCAGGCGTATACTGGGCATCTCCTGGCGAGACAGGGTGACCAACACAGAAGTCCTGTCTCGCGCTGGCCTCCCTTCCATGTATACCCTGCTGAGACGGTGTTGGTTGTGTTGGGCTGGGCCATGTAATCGTTTACTATTACTATTGCTATTGTTATTATCATTGTTTGTTATGATGATCTTTATTATTTGTTTTTTTATTTTTGTTTATTTGTGCTGAAGTGTTTCTAATTTTTATCAGGTTTATCATTATCATTACTATTGTTCTTTATTACGTTTGTTATTTTTATTATGTTTATTATGTTTGTTATTGTATGTTTATTATGTTATGTTCATAATGCTGATTGTTATGTTTTGTAGTTATGATTATTATGTTTGTTGTTTAACAGTTTTTATCCTTTTTTTTTTTTAGTCCCTCCACCACCCCCGCCTTTTTTTCCGGCCTTTTTTTCCCCCTTACTGTTTTGTTGCCAGGCGGTCTTTATCATTATGACTATCATTATTACTATTATTATCATTATTATTATTATCATCATTGTAAGTTCATGTTTGTTCATTATCATTAGTAGTACTAGTATTATGTTTTGTTTATCATTATGTTTATTATCATGATGTCAAGTATTATGTTTATAATTACTATTATGTTATTATTATTATGTTTATTATGATTATTAGGCTCAATTCCTTCCACCCCAGAAACCTCAGGCGTATACTGGGCATCTCCTGGCAAGACAGGGTGACCAACACAGAAAGTCCTGTCTCGCGCTGGCCTCCCTTCCATGTATACCCTGCTGAGACGGCGTTGGTTGCGTTGGCTAGGCCATGTAATTATTATTATCATTATTACTATCAATATCATTGTGTTTGTAATTATTATCTTAATTCTATTGTTTCTTATCAGGTTTATTACTGCTATTATGTTTTTCATTATCAGGTTTATCATTATTATTATTTTTTATGTTTTATTTTTTTTTTTTATTATGTTTGTTATAATTATCACCTTAATGTTTATCATGTTTGTTATTGTTATCTTTATTATTATTACATTGACTATCTTCATTATGCGGATTTTTATGTGTTTTGTAATCATGTTTATTATCAAGTTTTGTTTTTTGTTTTTTTTAGGCCCTCCACCACCCCCGCCTTTGCTATTTTTTCCCTTTTTTTTTCGGCCTTTCTTTCCCCTACTCTTGTTTCAAGGCGGTCTTTATTATTATTATTATCAGCATTGTTATTATCATTGTGTGTATGTTTATGTTTCTTGATTATCATTAGTAGTAGTAGTTGTATGTTTTGATGATTATTATATTGATTGTTATTACCATGTTAAGTGTTAAGTTTTATTATTATCATTATTATTTTATTATGCTCATTATTAGGTTGAATTCCTTCCACCTCAGAAGCCTCAGGCGTATACTGGGCATCTCCTGGCGAGACAGGGTGACCAACACAGAAGTCCTGTCTCGCGCTGGCCTCCCTTCTGTGTATACCCTGCTGTGATGGCGTTGGTTGCATTGGCTGGGCCGTGTAATCATTATTATTATTATTATTGTGTTAATGTTTTTTGTTTATTATTACTATTATTATGTTTGTTACCATTATTATGTTTATCATCATTATCATGTTTACTGTTATGTTTATAATTATTTTGTTTTATTGTCATTATTATTATTATTTACATTTATTATGCTTATTGTTAGGCTCAATTCCTTCCACCTCGGAAGACTCGGGCGTATACTGCACATCTCCTGGCAAGACAGGGTGACCAACACACAAGTCCTGTCTCGCGCTGGCCTCCCTTCCATGTATAACCTGCTGAGACGGCGTTGGTCGCGTTGGCTGGGCCATGTAATCATGTTATTTTATATATTCTTTTATTTTCTTTATTGTTAGCACTTGCCGCCCACAGCCGAGATACAAAGACTTTGGCAACAGAGACATGAATGCACTTGAGATCAACACCGAGTCCTGAGAGGACCTCAGAGCAGACAGCAACAAGTGGAGAAGCACTCACAAGAAACAGCTGCAGACTGACGAAGAAAAACTGCTGCTGCAGCAGAAAAGCGAGCCCGCAGAAAGGGGATGACCGCCAACAAACCAGTGTCAACATACAGATGCGACCATTGTGTCGGAGAATGCAACTCTCCTATCAGTCTCTACAGCCACAGGCGACGCTTTTGGAGGTAAATAGGTAGACAGACAGACATACAGGCAGACAGCTAGATAGATACGATGTTAACCGCTGCATTGTTTATCACTCCGTACGCTTCAATAAGATTTATAACACGCTGCAATAAGATTTATAACACGCTGCAATAAGATTTATAACACTAAGTGGCTTATCGCACGGTATGCACAGTGGAGTTTTCACATCCAGGAGACAGACAGACAGACAGAGACAGACCGACAGACAGAGAGAAACAGAGAGACTGACAAAGACAGACACACACACACAGAGACAGGCAGACAGAGAGAGACACACACAGACACAGATTTATACACAGCATTATACAGATGTAGTAAGTGGCTTATCGCGCAGTATGCACTGTGGAATTTTTACATCCAGGAGACACAGACAGACAAGAGAGACGGAGACAGACAGAGAAAAAAAAACAGACAGAGACACACAGACACACAGACAGACAGACAGACACAGACAGAGACAAAGACAGAGACAAAGGACAAACAGAGACAGAGAAAGACAGACAGAGACAACAGACCGACAGGCAGACAGATTTATACACAGTATTGTACAGATGCACTAAGTGGCTTATCGCACGGTATGCACTGCGGAATTTTTACATCCAGGAGACAGAGAGACAAACAGAGAGACAGAAAACAGATAAGGGAGACAGACACAGACAGATAGGGAGAGACAAACACAGACAGAAAGAAACAGAGAGACAGAGACAGTCAGAGACAAAGACAGAAACAGAGAGAGAGGCACACACACAGAGACAAAAAACAGAGAGACAGATTTTATACACAGTATCATACAAATGTATTAAGTGGCTTATCGCACGGTATGCATTGTGGAATTTTTACATCCAGGAGACACAGACAGACAGAGAGACGGAGACAGACAGAGAGAGAAAAACAGAGACAGACAGAGAGACACACAGACAGAAACAGAGAGACAGACAGAGACAGACAGACGGAGAGAAACAGACAGAGAGACAAAGACAGAAACAGAGAGACAGGCAGACAGAGACACAGACACACACAGATTTATACACAGTATTTTATACAGATGTACTAAGTGGTTTATCGCACGGTATGCACTGTGGAATTTTTACATCCAGGTGACACACAGACAGAGACAGAGAGAAAACACAGAGAAAAACAGACAGAGAGAGAGAGACAGAGAGAAAACAGAGACAGGCAGATAGAGAGACATACAGACAGAAATAGACAGACAGCAAAGACAGACAGACAAGACAGAAACAGAGAGACAGGCAGACAGAGACACACACAGACAGTAGCAGACAGACAGGCAGACAGATTTATACGCAGTATTATACAGATGTACTAAGTGGCTTATCTCACGGTATGCACTGTGGAATTTTTACATCCAGGTGACAGAGAGACAAAACAGACAGAGAGAAACACAGAGACAGAGAGAGAGACACACAGACTGACACAGAAGACAGACAAAGACAGACATACGGCCGGCCAACTGGACGGACCGATCAACCAACCGTCCGACTGACACACCAATGGGCAACAGGCAGACAGATATACAGACAGGCAGATAGAAAGGCAGGCAGGCAGGCAGACAGACAGGGAATGATGCTGACAGACAGACAGGAAGAAGAGAGTAGAGACGAGGACAGTGTATGAAAAGCAAAACTGGAGAGTAGCAGAAAACAGAGACACAGATAGGGAGAGACACAGACAGAAACAGAGAGACAGACACACAGAGAGAAACAGACGGAGAGACAAAGACAACACAGAGAGACAGAAAGAGAGACAGGCAGACAGAGAGAGAGAGACGCACAGACAGTAACAGGCAGACAGATTTATACACACAATATCATACAGATGTACTAAGTGGCTTATCGCACGGTATGCACTGTAGAATTTTTACATCCAGGTGACACAGACAGACAGACAGAAAAACAGAGACAGACAGAGACACACACAGGCAGACAGAGAGACAGGACAGGCAGGCAGACAAACGGCCGGCCAACCGGACGGACCGATCAACCAAGCGACCGACTGACACACCAATGGGCAACAGGCAGACAGATATACAGACAGGCAGACAGACAAGACAGAGACAGGGAATGATGCTGACAGGCAGGGAGAGAGAGAGCAGAGACGAGGGCAGTGTATGAAAAGAAAAACTGGAGAGTAAAGAATGGGAAAAAAAAAAAAACTGGCACGAAACTTTCGGGAGACGCCGATAAGATTTGTAGTCCAAAGAGCGCGCTGTAACTGACGGAGGAACACACCTATACACTCACAACAGTAACAACAACACCACACCACACACACACACACACACACAGATATTGACTTCTGATGTTGATTTTGCTTTGAAAGTTACTTTCTGCTTGATTTGTAGTCCAGTCAGGTATTTGCTTTAATCTGATATTGATAGTGTGTGTAGGTTTGTTTGTTTATTCGTTTGTCCAATTGTTTTGATGTTATGTACACCACCCTCCGCTCACTCCCAGCCCAACCCCGTCCTTACCTACCTACCTACCCCCCCCCCCCCCCACACACACACACACACACACACACACTTGTAAGCAAACAAACTCCATCTCCCTCCCTCTGCTTGCCTATCTCTCCTTTCTTGTTTAATATCACATAATTTGTGAAAAGACGTAAAAAATTAAAGTACTACTACTACTACACACACATACGCACGCACGCACCAATGCGCACACACACACTAAATTGAAAAATGAAAGGGATGCGTTTTTGCATTAGCTTTTATCCTCTCTCTCTCCCTGTCTTTCTGTCTCCCCCCCCCCCCCCCCCCCCCCCCCCCACACACACACACACCACCTCCTGTAAATGCTACTACAGATGTATACATGTTCACATCCACAAATGTAAGCGTTTTCCTTCTCTTTTCTATCCTCACGATTAATTCAGGATCTCTCTTTCTTCCAAAACACGCGTCACAAAGATAATGGGAAACCACACACACGCACACGCACGCACACACACACACACACACACACACACACACACACGCGCGCGCGCGCGCGCGCGCGCGCGCGCAGGCTATGAAAAAAAAGAGGACGCGGTCAGACATGACAACGACAAAGGCAATGACGTACAAAGACAATGACGTACAAAGACGAAACGATCAATCCTAGTGCGTGCTGCGGGCTTCCGTAAGCATTCCCTTAAATGTGCGGTCTTCGGGTACTGTTCAACTCGCCACTGTTTACAACATTAGCCACTTTGAAAAAAAAAAAAAAAAAAAAAAAAAAAGTGAAACGATAGCTTTGTTTCCGGTGGCTCCAGATCATGAAAGTCTGGAGCCCGGCAAACCGTAATAGAAGAAAGAAGCAGGGGAAAAAAATGTATGAAATTTACACTTACTGAGACAGACCAGTGTAGCCATCTGGATGTTTCATTGTAATTTACATCGTCAGGCGAAACTGGAGGTACTGACCACCAAACTAACAGGACAAAAGTAAAAGAGCTTTGAATTTATGATTTTTTTCCATACCAGCGTTACAAACATTTTTTGCTGACTTGAACTTGTTACCCGAAGAAAACCAACTTCTTGTTCAGAACTTGAAGAAACATGGAGAAAACTATTCGTAATGTACTCACCCAACGCCGCCCGCCGCTGCTGCTGTTCGTAATGTACTTACCCAATGCCGCCTGCCGGTGCCAGAATGTCACGTGACGGGAAATGACGATCGGGACGCCACAGCGCCACAGGATCTGCAAGGTGTTTAAGCTCCTCCTACCCCAACCCTAATCTGCCCTTTCTATTGCTACCCCTCCCTCACGACATACCAATGACAAAGCTAGTGTGCCGAGATGTGCATGTTACTGTTTAAAGCAAAAGCTGTGGAGCGTAAGCATCATATCATGGCTAATCTGCGGTGCATGTGTAACAGGATAGCTTTCATTGAATGATGCTAACACGTTTAAATCTCCAGCATGGGGTGCATGTCACAGGGTATAGCTAACATTCATTTCAATGATACTAACACGTTTAAATCTCTAGCATGGGGTGCATGTCACAGAGTATGGCTAGCATTCATTTGAATGATACTAACACGTTTAAATCTCTAGCATGAGGAGCATGTCACAGAGTATGGCTAACATTCATTTCAATGATACTAACACGTTTAAATCTCTAGCATGGGGTGCATGTCACAGAGTACGGTTATTACTCATCACAATGGTTCTAACATGTATCAGACTACGCTAACATTCATAAAAATGTGCTCATACCCAATAGACTTTACTAAAATGCATAAGAGAAGCTAACACGGTCTACAAAGACCAGTCGAGCAGAGCTAGAATACATGTTGTGCATGCGGTAGGGAATGCTTACGGAACGATCCTCTAAATCTGGGCGACAGACACCCTTCAACTCGCAACACGCGTGCCAGGGGGTCACAACTCTTCCGACTCAAAAATGTATGCGTATCGCGAGACACAACGACGGAACACACCGAAAGAGAAACAAACATGGAAAGAAATAAATACATCAACATTTAAAAAAAAAAAAATTATACTTTCGACGATTAAGAATGACCTTATAAACCATGAAAATACGTACATTAGATTATCTTCGGGTCGATCGCACTGTCGTTACATCTGAAAATGTCGAGTCTCTTTTTTTCGTTTTATTTATTTTATTCTTTCCCCCCCCCCCCCCCCCCCCCCCCCACCCCCCCAATCTCCAAACAGTAAACTGGCACCTTGACACAGTGCATGTATATTTGAGCACGTGATTTCCGGCTCACTTTCCAACTTTGTTGGTTCGTTGGTTTATGTCTTTTCCTCTTCATCTCTTTCCCACCGATGGTCCAGCATGTTGTCGAGTTGAACGTTAGGAAAAGGACAAACGTAGAAGTCATGGCCGTAAAAAGCTCACATCTGTGAGCACGGAATAACAGATAAAGCCGACCTCCACTTTGGTCACGTGCATTACCAGTTAGGCCCCCTGATGTGAACCTTTTAACGAACCATTTTTGTTTCAAGTACTTACCGATAGAAGCTTGTGTTTTCAGCCTCACTCTCACTCTCACCATCGTCGTTGTCGCGACGTCGTCGTCTTCGTCGCCGTCCACACTTCGTGAAAGATCTACCGGCGGTTGGGCGAACGACCGGGCAGTCATTCACCTCAACGCCTTTGTCTTTCAGTCACAGGGAGACAGGGCGCAACCAGTCCATTTTTTTGACAATGTCTACTTGTGCAGGACATTCGCGCACTACTCGCTTTCTAGCCTAACCAGTGTTGAAGCACCGAACACAGAGTTCCTCGCTACACATTGAAACTTCTCAAGTTGCAGGCGTGCCACCATTAAAAATCGTCGTTTTCGCTACCAGTCTGATATGACGCTGTTCTCTTTTTGTCTCTCGCCTTAGTGTTTGATAATCCCTCTACCATCCCTCGTCTCGGTCGTTTACCATTATCACTGGATGTACGCGTTTAGCGCGAATGCAACTCGCGAGCTAAAATGTTTTGTGATAGGAAGTGGACCGATGCTAACCATTGCACAGTAATAAATCAGATTTTTGACCGCAGATCTGTGAGCAATGCAAATGTCTTTGTGGATGCTAAGATTTTTGAAATTGAAAAAAAAAAAAAATCTACAATGTTTCGTTGGTTTGTCTTTTCCTCTTCATCTCTCTTTCTTTCACACATTGTACAGTAAATAATATGCAGAAAATTCTTTTGTCTGCTACACATCGGCCACCGACACAAACGCCCCAGCACAAAGACAGGTCCACTTCCACACTACCTTTCAGCTGGGAGAACACCAGCTCACTGGCCCGTCGCCGTCGAAGCAATGTCCAAGCAGCAGGTGTCCAAGTGTGAACCACGTGTATCACGTGCTGAGTTTCGTCATTGTGTGTCCATGGCTTGACTGTCGTGGTCCCGCTCCAACATGCTGCACATGGACGGGAGCAAACATGCACAAAATGACAACACATAAACGCATGACCACATACAGAGAGAGAGAGAGAGAGAGAGAAACCAGACCATATGCCCCCCCCCCCGTCCCCCCCCCCCCCCCCCCCCCCCCCCCCCCCCCCCCCCCACCCCCCCCCATAAAAAAGGAAACAACCGGAGCCAGCAACTGGAGGGCCCACGGACCCCCCCCCCCCGTTAATGGACTCGGACCCCCCCCACCCCCCCCCCCCCCCCCCCCCCCCCCCCACCCCCCCCCCCCCTTCCCCCCTTTATAGCTGGGGCTGAAAGAAGGGGGAAGCGTGAAGGGGGAAAACAAGAAAAAAAAAAGAAGAGAAAAACAAACAAGAAAAAGCAAAAAGGAAAAGAAAAAAAAGCAAAAAAAAGCAGGAAAGAGAAGAGATCCCCCCCCCCCCCCCCCCCCCCCCCCCACCCCCCCCCCCCCCCCCCCCACAAATGCAACCCCCAGGGGGCTGGGAGAGAGAGAAGGGAGGGATATCCGTTAGCAAAACGAGTCCTTCACATAAACCCGGGTTCCGGACGGAGGACGTAAAATGTAAGCAAAACGGAGTAGGGCCAGCCGAGAGGACGTTCGTTGTAAGCAACCGGTAGAAGGGGGAGGGAGATAAGTAACATGGAGCCCACTGACCGTATGTAAGTAAAAAATCTGTAATTAGACCCCCCCCCCCCCACCCACCCCCCCCCCCATCTCTCCTCCTCTCTCTCCTGGGGGTGTGGTTGAAAGCCCCCCCCCCCCCCCCCCCCCCCCCCCCCCCCCCCCCCCCCCCCCCCCCCCCCCCCCCCCCCCCCCACCCCCCCCCCCCCCCCCCCCCCCCCCCCCCCCCCCCCCCATTTAAACCCCCCCCCCCCCCCCCCCCCCCCCCCCCCCCCCCCCCCCCCCCCCCCCCCCCCCCCCCCCAACCCCCCCCCACCGCGACGGGAATCCCCCCCCCCCCCCCCCCCCCCCCCCCCCCTCGTTTTTTTTTGTTATCCCCCCCCCCCCCACCCCCCCCTGAAAACACTGACCAGATCAGGACATAATCGTTGTTATTTGCCCCGCCGCCTCCCCCCCCCCCACGAACCGAACCCCACCCCGCCCTCTCTTCTAATCCCCGGTGAGCCTTTCTTGCTTCCAATAGGACCGTCCAAAAGCGTTTTTTTTTTTGTTTTTTTTTTAAAACATACTCCTTTTCCCCTGGTCTTCGGTGTATGTCCGGTACCTTTGCTCGCTGCTGTGACGCCCTTTTTCCACCCCAGCCCCACCCCTCTACTCCACTCCCTCTCGCATAGGTCCACCAAAAACATTAAGGCTTGAAAAGCTGGGAGATACTTTTTTTTTCCCCTGGAATTAAGTAATTTTTTTATGCAGACTCCCAAAGGTTTTCCAGTGAGACCCAACTGGCGTCCCACGCGTGTACACATACGTAAACATGAAAATCTTGCACGCATGTTAAATCCAGTTCCGATTTCCGAAGGATAGGCAATTGCGTGCCGGTAGAAAAAACGGGATGGCTAAAAAACTAATAATGCACAACAGTACCGCGCTGTCTTGAGCATGCTCAAGTTGGTTGCCTCATTCAAAAAAGAAATAATTCAAAAAAGAGAACTTAATGCTATTTGTTATTCTTTCCAAAGTAGCAACTCCCATGGAAGCTGGTAATACACTTGGAGGTAGATGGGTATATTTATACATAACTAATTGTATGTTTGCATGTCTACTTAGACACATACATCTATGCTGTCTAGATGGATTCATGCATATTAATCTGTGCTGATTTTTGTACATGGGAGTGCATTTATGCGTAAATGCAGAGAAAAACTTTTTGAAAATAAGTGCCAGACCTACCCTTCGGTACAAAGTTCATCTTTCCGTCGCAAAACTGAAACAACGGGGTCGCTTTTCGCCTGAAATAGTTGAGTTTTACGTCCTCATAGCAAAAGCTTTTACGGACATGTCTTTCGTTCGCAGTAGTCTTTGAAATCGTCGCGTTTCGCGGGGAAATTAGAGCTTTTATACCCAAAACGATCGTCTGATCTTCCAGTGCAGTTCTGTAACCAATCAGACCTTTCCAGTGAAAGTCTGCAGCCAATCAGTGCAGCCGTACCTTTGCAGACGACATGCGGCGGGAAGCACGTGGGCCTATCGTCTGCAAGTTCTGTCGCTCCCAGTCTCCACAGGCCCCATGACGTCTGCTGTCTGGGTTTTGTGTGTGTGTGTGTGTGTGCGTGTGTTTGTGTGTCGTCGTAAGGCAGGCAACCAATGGATTTGGAGTTTTCGCGCGGGGAACTAACTGTTGGTCTGGGCACACACACACACACACGCACGCACGCACACACAGCACGCACGCACACACACACACACACACACACACACATAAAGTGTAGTATGTGTTTGAGAGAGAGAGAGAGGATGGGATGGATGGGATGGAGCGTAATGAGATGGCGAGTGTCGTTACATAGCGTGCACACTACTTGTCCCCCCCCCACGAAAGGGTTATGGGTAAAGCCCAGTCCTTCTCTACTCAGGGTCAGGTCCACCACAAACTAGGGGTACTGGTATCTGCGTCATATCAAGCTCCCCGGCACATGTCAGGACGGACGAGCGGAGCGGTGGGAATGAGGGGGGGGTGGGGGGGGGGGGGGGGGGGGGGGGGGGTCGGTCGGTTCTGAGCGCTCGTCTCCCGCTGGTCGGACTGCAAAACACGAGGCCCACCATACCTTCTTCTGAACCCTCCCTGGGATTCCTGAACTCTCCTTTGCCGTTACCTACCAGGTAGGTAAAAAAAAAATGTGTCGAATTATTTGAGATGAGGAGGAAATCCCCGCTCCCTCCCTTCCTCCCTCCACACCCTCTCTGTTCGACGTGATTTTTTTTTTTTTAAGGGAAAATCCACGCCCCCGTTCCCCACCTACTCTCGTCGTCTGCTTTTACAGCAGTTTAGGAGGAGAACCCACCCCGAATCTACGAGCCCACGCCCGGATGTCCTCTGTCTCTACTTGGGTCTAGCGGTGTTTATTGTTACATGACCCTCCCCCCCGGGGCCCCCCCCCCCCCCCCCCCCAACTATGAGCCCACGTCTGTGTCTGTGTCCTCCGTCTCTGGGCTTTAGATTATTGATAGATGAGGGGCATTATTGATATGGACCTCTTCTCTCTCTCTCCTCTCTCTCATCTCTCTAGCTATGACCAATAATACCTAAGCATAGCATTCATAGCATTCAACAGTTTTATTAATTTCGTGGTAGAATCATGTGGTAATCCCCCTGCGAGGTGAATTACTCGGTTCGTGAACGTCAGTTAACTTTAAATATCCTTTTGTGTTACTTTCTTTTCTGTTTCTTTTCCTTTTTGTTTTTTCTTGCTCGTTTTTTTATTCCATTTTTTTTTCGTTTTTCTTTTTTCTTTTTTCCCCCCACCACCCCAAAAACACCCCACCCAAAAAGAAAAAACCCCCCCCCCCACCCCCCCCCCCCCCCCTTATTTTTTTTTATTTTTTTTATTAAAGAAATCACACGAACGATGCCATGTCAGGGAATTAAAATAGATTAGAAAACTTGGCAATTGCAGTTCAGCCGTGTTTGATATGAACACACGTCGTGACATACTCCAACTCGACTTTACAACATGGACAAGAAGATTTCTGTTGAGCCTTAAAATAGAAACACGAGTGTTGCATAGCACGGGGACGCCAGGGGAGAGGGGCAGCTCTCCTTGAGGGACACTGATGTGAGAGATCAGTGCGGGCGGCGCAGACCAACCTTCAGCCATGTGGGGTGACGGCGGGTCCTAGCCTGTGTCGCCGGGGGACGGCTCTTGGAGATGTGGGGCGATTGGCGAAGGAGCGCTGCCTGACTGCGACTACCGTGGCCTGGAGGATACCGTGCTGTTTGAGGGGTGGCAGAAAAGGGGGCACTCCTTAGGGGGTGGGCTGAAAAAATTGCCCTCTCGGCCGCAGTCAGCGAGCGCCCGCCAATTTTTTAGGGGCTCGTGCAGC
>JADBJO010028222.1:0-20374 GCA_016801955.1 Conus betulinus
AGTAACCAAGGCTTTCAGACTGTACAAGACGCTCCAACCTCCCATAGCAACAAAGGCTTTCTACGGACAGCTGCTGCAACACCGTCCTCTTACACAAAGGAGCCTACGGTCTGGGTCGGAAAGGCGGCAAACAGGTAGCGAGTCAACACGCTCCCCTCCCTTTTCCTATCCAATCAAGTGCTTCTCTCCCCCCTCCCTCTGTACAGCGCAAACCTTAGTCCATCCCGTCGCCCCCTTTTTGCCCATCCCTCAAGTCTCCTCCTCCTCTTCAGCACAACATGCGAGTCCAAGCACCCCTTCATCCCCCTTTTCCGGCCCTCAAGCCCCCGCCCCCCCCCCCCCCCTCTGGCCAGCCCTCCTGCTTCCTATGCCCGCCACCTACCCGGCCCCTACTATCTGCCCACGTGTCTGGAGCTTTTACATTGTCACCGCCTCTTGGAACGAAAAACACGTACTGACCCTACATTACCCAGATAGAACGCAAAGATACCCTAAACCGTACGGAACACTAAAACGACACATACTCTAACATTGCCCACATAGAACACAATATAGCTACCATCGCCCACAATAGAAACACAAAGATCCCGACCTTGCCCCCATAACAAGCTCCTCCTGATCGCCTGTACATCACGACATCAACCTCCACAATATTCTCTACATCGCCTTCACTCCTCAGAAAACATAGATACGACACACAAGCACCCAATAGACTATACCGCCAACATACGACACATCACATCCACAGCGCCCACTTTAAAAACCCAATCGTCTACATAACCAAATACCACAAAGAGAGGTACATCGCGATACCCAATCAACAAAAACTGTTTTCACACACACACGCTCCGTGTGCACCCCATCCCTAAACACTAACTGAGACTCTACATCACCGACATAAAAACATAAAGAGTCCTTACAACAGCCAACATAAAAGCCTAAACTGCGCTACATCCCCCATAAAAACACAAAAACATACTCGACACGCCCACGAAAACCAATACTCTAGTTCGGCCCGCATAAACACAATATTCTACCTCGGCCCACATAAAAACCACATATCACCGCCCACCCACAACAGCAGATATACTCTACATCGGCCACAAAAACGCATAACCGACTGCCACATAAAAACAAATGTCCTCTAACTTCATTTCCCAAACACACCTTTCTACATTGCCCCATAAAAACACAATAAGTACATATCCACATCAAACAAATATCTCTACTCACCCCGTAAGTCTTATTTAAATCATCCTGATTGGGAAGCAAAACTTTAAAAAAATTACTATTCCGCTGTTAATATAGAAACAATCCAAGACGCAAACACACGCGTTTCGTCCTCTTCGTCTCTTCATGCAAGAGACCAAAGTCACGCATTACAACAAGACAACAGTCGTTATCTCTTAGTTGCCACATCCATTTGCGACAAATTAAAGGAGAAAGTAATTGTTCTTTCGTCGCTTCTGTGCTTTTGTCCTTGCTGCATAGACCAAAGAGTTGGAAACTTTTGTCTTTGCTGGACGCAAAGACGTTTGAAACGTTGTCTTGCCTGAAGAACCAAAGAGGGGGAAACTTTTTCGTCTTGCCTGAAGAAGACCAAGAGGTAAACGTTGTCTTGCCTTCAGAAGACCACAGACGTTACACGTTTTGTCTTGCCTGCAGAAGACCAATACTTTGAAACTTTTGTCTTGCCTGCAGAAGACCAAGGTTGAAACGTTTGCTGTGCCTTAAAAGACCAAAGAGGTTGAACGTTTCATGATTATGTCTTGTATTGTCTCTTTTGCTCGCGAACCGTATTTTCTTTTTTTTTCTTAAGGTTTTGTTAAAATTCGCCTGCGGTTTGACCTCTCTTTGACACTAACCTGATCCACCAGATAAAGTATTTGCACAACGAGACCAGTTTTTGTAAATAACCTTTATACAGCCAGATAACTTATGCACAAGAGGAACAGTTTGGTACTAAACCTGTTTGACACCCATAAATGATATGCCACAGATAACATTTTGTACTAACCTGTATGACACCAATAAGTTATGCACAATGTAGGACAGTTTTGTACTAACCTGTTTGACACCAATAAGTATGGCACAAAGATTACCGTTTTTGTACTCCACCTGTAATACACCCATAAAGTAGTGCACAATATTAGTTTGTACTAACATGTCTGCACCAGATAAATTGTTGCACACGAGAAAACCCAAGTTTTAACTAACCTCTCCCCTTATACACCGGATAAGTATGTCACAACTCGGAACAGTTTTTTTACTATATCCCTTATGACACCGGATAAAGTATGCACAACGAGACACTTGTGTACTAGCCCGTATGACACCAATACAGTATTGCACAACGTGAACAGTTTTTACTAACCTGTAACACCCATAAGTCTGGGCACCAAGAGTAACGTGGTACTAACCTGTAGACAGGCCATATAAGTTTTGCACAAAGAGGAAAGAACCTTTGTAGTCCATACTTACCAGCAGAGATTGTAGCGAAACACTGCTTTGTGTTCGACAATAAATCAGACGACACCTACCTTTTATCGCGTGCTCGTAGGGATGAGTAGCCTTCACAGCGCACAGGGCCCGGTATTAAGGACCTCCTTCTGTCAACTGGCTATATATGTGAAGATAAATGTGTAAAAGATGTGGGTAGACTACTATCTCATGTAACTCATTTGGTACTAGCTACATAGGTGGTTGGGGGGGGGGCGTAGGGAAAGGGGGGAAGGGGCATGGAGGAATGGGGTGGGGGGGTGGGGGAGGAAGATGACTGAGATATCAATTGGACTAAACTACTTTCATGTACCTACTTTGTGCAACTACTACCCGCGTGGGTGGAGAGGGGGGTGGTGGGGGTGGTGTGTTCAGGAGGATGGGGAGGGCGGAATGGGTTGGGGGGGATAATGATTCCGTAGAGATCAATGGCACTACTTTCCTGCAACTGTCTTTTGGTATTCATAACTGATAGAGGGAAATCGTGTGACTCAGTCTAAAACTTCTTTTTTGATGCGCAGTTATGTGGAGGGGGAGGGGTAGGATTAAGATTGGGGGGGGGGAAATGGTGTGGAGATGATCGGGACTACAGTCATAGAATGGTTTAGCGATGGGGGGACTACAGTCCTAGATGGTGTGGAGTAATGATTGGACTACATTCCATAGCATGACTTGAGATCCTGTTGATAGACAGTCAAATATGAATTGTTCCGATATCCTTTGGGCTACAGTCCTAGAATGGTGTCAGAGATCCGATGGGTCAGCGGTACCTCATAGATTGGTGCAGGATCCTGGGACTACAGTCATAGAATGGTATGGAGCCCTGGGGACTACAGCCTAGAGTTGGTGTAGAATCCTGGGGACTACTCAGAGGTGGGTGGGGATCCTGGGGACTACATTAATCCGAATTTGTGCGAGAGATCCTGGGGACTCAAGGCATAAGAATGGCGCCCGAGATCCTGGGCTACAGTCATAGAGTGTGTGGAAGACCCTGGGGACTTACATCATAGAGTGATGGGGATATCCTAGTACTACATTCCGAGGTGTGTGGAGATGCTGGGGACTAACAGTCAGATAAGGTGTCAGCGAGATTCCTGGGTGCTAGAGTCATACAATGGTTGAGATGGTGGAGGACTACAGTCATAGAGTGGTGTGGAGATCCTGAGGGACTACAGTCATCGCGTGGTGTGGGATCCTGAGAGAACTACAGTCATAGAGTTGGTGTGGATATTCCTGGGGACTTACGACCAGAATCCCATAGAGGGGTGTTAGATTCCTGGAGAATGGTGTGGATGATCCTGTGGGACTGCAGTAACCGAATGGTGTGGATGATGGTGGGGACTACAGTCATAGAGAGGGCGTAAGAGACCCTGGGGACTAATACAGTCATAGGAGTTGGTGTGGAGATCCTTGGGGACTACAGTCACAAGTGGTGTGTGAGATCCTGGGGACGACATTCATAGTAGAGTGGTCTGTGGAGATCATGGGGACTACAGTCCACAGAGTGGTGTGGATATCCTGGGGACTTAGATCATGAGAGTTGTGTGGGAAGCTGGGACTTACAGTCACAGAATGGTTTGGCAATCATTTTGACTACAGTCACAGAATGGTATTGGACATCCTGCCCATACAGTCAAGGATGGTGTAGAGATCACGGGGCTACAGGTCAGGAATGGGTGTAGAGATAAGTGGGGAACAGTTCATAGATGGTCTGTGGATATCCTGGGGACTACAGTCATAAGAATGTGTAGAGATCCTGGGGACTTTAGCCATCGAGTGGTTGGAGATTGCTTTGGACTACGTTCATAGAATGGTTATGGAAATCCTGGTGGGACTCAGTCACAGGACTGGCGTGTAGACCCCTGGGACTCTTTCTTACTTGGCGTGGAGCCACAGCAGGTTGCTACAGCATCTCTGGTGTGGATCCGGGTCCTTAGCATGGTGGCGTTTACCTGGGGACTACTGCCCTTAGAGTGGCGTGTTTGAGGTTTTGGGGACTACAGTCATAAAGTGGTTTGTGGATAACCCGGGTTTTTTGTGTCATAGAGTGGCGTGGAGACCCTGGGACTACCAGTTTTAGAGTGGTGTGGATTTTTTTGGGACTACCGTCTTTTGGGTGGGGAGGTCAGGGGGACATGTCACGTGGTGTGGGATTCCGGGTGACACAGTCATTCGATATGGGTTGTTGGGTCATGGGGACTGGGGGGGGGAGTGGGGGTATAGTGGGAGTGGGGGGATCATGAATGGGGTGGGGAGTATGGGGGGGGGTGGGGTACGTGGGGGGGGTTCCTTGTGGCCTATTCCTGGAATTCCCTTTGCACTACCACATCAGTGGAGGGAGTAACAATGGTGTCGAGATCGAGAGTGCTGCGTGGATTTTTGGGGGGGGGGGTTGGGTGGTATGGGGGGAGGGGGGGGGGGTGAAGACTACTTTTTGTGGCGCTATCTATGCTATAGCGGAGGATGACGATGTGTAGAATCATTGGGACTACTTTCGTGGCTCATCCCGTGGTGATCTAATGCGCGTGGCCTGCCATGTCGGAAACGGTGCCTGGTAGACGGGATGGGAGGGGGCAACAAACTGCTCTTTCTGTCTCTGCTGCGCCGCTTAATATCCAACCATCAATGCACAACCATATTCTCTGTGTGTTGTGTGTGGTTGTGTTTTTGTGTGTGTGTGTTTGGTGTGTTTTTGTGTGTGAGTGTGAGAGAGAGAGAGAGAGAGAGAGAGAGAGAGAGAGAATGAGAGAGGATTTCTGTAGGGTTTCTGTGGTCATGTGTGTGTGTGTGGGGGGGGGGGGGGGGGGGGGGGGGGGGTGCGTGCGTGCGGCGTGGCTTGCGTGGTGTGTATGTTTTGTGTGTGCGCGCGCGCGCGTGTGTGTTGTGCTTTTGTGCGTCCCATGTATCAGTGCAGGCGCATGTGGGTGTGTGTGTGTGTGGTGTGTGTGTGTGTGTGTGTGTGTGTGGTGTGTGTGTGTTGTGTGTGTGTGTGTGTTATGCCCGCGCGCGTGCCCGTGTGTGTTGATGTTGTTGTGTTGTGAAAGAAGTGCAAGGAAAACCTAGCATTATTTACTTCTACTGTTTTGTGAAGCACTTAACAGCAATATATCTGCCCCCCCTTTCCCCAAATGTTTTCGAACATTATCTACGTTAAACTGCCCTCGCTTTGGCAATCTTGATCATCTTAACATGGACAAACGTACAGTCTTTTTTTGTCACTTATCATTTGACAGATTGTGGGGAAATATTATTTGCACAAAATGCTTCGGAGGGGTCTTGTCCACTTGTCAGTGTAAAGTTTTCTTGTCACAGATAAACCTACTCTATAATGGCTACCATGTTGTCTCGGCTTTAGATGTAGAATTCGAAGGCATTGGAACTCGAAGATACCATAAGAGTCTTTGAATTTTATAACGTCTGAGCTTACAGATAGATAGATCTGACGCTTACAGCAGAGGATGGATCATATCTTATGATGGATTGATAAATCATGCAGTAGTGGATCAGATCTTACAGACGGATGGATCAGATTACCGATGATCTTATCTTACAGATAGATGGATCAGATCTTACAGATGGATGGATCAGATCTTACAGATGGATGGATCAAATCTTGACCAGATGGATGGAAGTGAGCTTACAGATTGCTGTATCAGATCTTACAGTGGATGACCCAGATCTTACAGATGGAGCATCAGATCTAAACAGATGGATGGAGCAGATCTTAAAATGGATTATCAGATTGTCTGGCTTTTTAGATCTGTACTTCGAAGATTGGAGGCTGGAAGAGATACCTAAAATCTTACATTTTGGATACGTCTGAGCTTACAGATAGATGGATCTGAGCTTACAGATGGATGGACAATCTTACCATGGATGGATAGATCTTCAGATAGAGGGATACAGATCTTTACAGATAAATTAAATGGATCAGATCTTACAGATGGATCAGATCTTAAGAGACTTACAAGTCTTACAGATGGATGCAGAAGCTAACAGATGGATGTATCAGATCTTAAAGATGGAATGGATCTGAGCTTACAGATGGTATGGATCAGTATCTTACAGATGGATGGAACTGAGCTTACAGATGGATGTATCTTACAGATGGATGGATCAAGCTTATGGATGAGATGGATCAGAGCTTACAGATGGATGAAACTGAACTTACAGAATGGATGGATCAGATCTTACAGATGGATGGATGAGATCAAAAAACGGATTGATGGAACGAACTTAGCTTACATGGATGGATCGAACGTACAGATGTGATTGATCATTTTACAGATGGATGATCAGAACTTTACAGATGGATGGATGAGATCTTACAGATGGATGGATCTGAGCTTACAGATAGATGGATCGAGCTTACAGATGGATGGATCAGATCTTACAGATTGCATCAGATCTTAACAAGATGGATGCAGATCAGGAGCTTACAGATGGATGGATCAGATCTTAAAGATGGATGGATCAGATCTAAAGATGGATAGATCTGAGCTTACAGATGGATGGATCAGATCTTACAGATGGATGGAACTGAGGCTTACAGATGGAGTGATCGAGTCTTACCATAGATGGGTATCAGGTCTTACAGATGGATGGATCATTCTAGCTTACAGATGGATGGACTGAACTTACAGATGGACGGATCAGCTCATATTATATGGATGGATCAGATCTTACAGATGGATGAAACTGAGCTTACAGATGGATGTATCGAATTACAGATGGATACAAACTGGAACTGATCTTACAGATGGATGGATCTGAGCTTACAGATGGATGGATCAGATCTTACAGATGGATGGAACTGAACTGAGCTTACAGAATGGATGATCAGATCTTACAGATGGATTAATCACATCTTAAAGATGGATGGATCAAGATCTTACAGATGGATGAACTGAACTTACAGATGGATGGATCAGATTCTTACAGAATGGATTGTCAGATCTTACAGATGGATTGGAACTGAGCTGGCAGATGGCTGGATCAGATCTTACAGATTTATTGAATCAGATCTTACAGATGGATGGAACTGAAGCTTGCAGATGGATGGAACTGAGCTTAATACAGATGGATGGAACTGGAGCTTACAGATGGATGGAACTGAGCTTTACAGATGGATTGGATCAGAGCTTACAGATTGATGGGACCAGAGCTTACAGATGGGATTGATCAGATTCTTACAGATGATGGAACTGAGCTTACAAGATGGATGGGATGATATCTTAAAGATGGATGGGATCAGAGCTTACAGATGGATGGAACTCTGAGCTTACAAGATGGATTGACTGAGCCTTACATAATGGATGATCACATCTTACAATGGATGGATCAAGCTTACAGATGGATTGATCAAGCCTACAGATGATGGTCAGAGCTTACAGATGGATGTAACTGAACCTACATGATGGATGGACCTCGGCTTGAGCAAGAGACAGATATCATGAACTGAACGACAGATAATGGCACTGAGCTTAGTAGACATATGCCTACAATTGGCTGGAACTAACTTATCAGATAATGGAACTGAGGCTTACAGATGATGGAAAGGGAGCTTACCGATGGATTTGAAATGAAGCTTACACGATGAGATGATCTGACAACACTAGGCTTAGACGAGTAGAAGTTAACAAGCTTTCGAAAAAACGTCGTAATTTTTTTTTTTCTTTTTGTTTTGTTTTGTTTCTGTAGGAATGTAGCATTAAGCCAAATGTTCCATTGGCCTCTACTGGTTGTTAGTGTCTCCTACCCGGAATGAAATGATTAAGTGTTATGCGCTGGAGTTCGTTCGTATCATAGTTTTTTGTTTCCATGTACCGTCATGAACTGGTCGAACTCATCCTTTTTTGAGGAAAACACACCCACACCACACACAACACACACCACACAACACACACAGCCACCCGCACACAGCTCGCGCGCGCGCTGCGCGCAAAACAAAACAATCCCCAAAATGTTGGTGGGTTGCTACTTTCTGCACTGAGAGTTTGACTGGGAGCTACTGCAGTGGGCGGACACTGAAACATGTTCAAAGAATATGCCAGTGACTCCCGCCGCTGAACATGGAAAATTTTCGATGATTTGTTGTCCATTTTAACGACTGAGTGACTTCAATGTCCTTTAATTTCTTCTGCGAACCAGCTTTTTTTTTGTCTCACCGGGGCAAAACTGTTTACGGAAAGTTTAGGAACGTCAAGACGTGCGGTAAATGCTCAGAGATTTGTATATTTTCCACAAAACGGAATTAGAGGTCTCTTTATATACATGTCATACAGGCATCAAGCAATTAGTTTCTGTCAAAAAAAGAAAGTTCGGGAACAAAGGCAACTTCAAGCAGCTCGAAAGAAACTAACAGGTCTTTTCAGAGCTGTCCCGTGTCTGATGGATGATAGAGGCACAGAAACACACGACATCAAACAAGCATCTGTTCCATGTGTAAACACTTCTTGTACTCAGGGGTTTAACTTCAAACTTTATTTTACGTGAAAAATTGGCCACACAACACACACACACACACACACCACACACCACCCACACACACACACCACATACACACATCCCCGCGCGCGCGTGCGCGCGCGCAGCGCGCGCGCACACACTACACCATACACACATAAAACACAACAAACAAAACAAACACAGGAGGCACCCACATACACACCCTATCTGTCTACCTGTCCTATCTATCTGGCAGAGAGAGAGTAGAGGAGAGAGAGAGAGAGAGAGAGAGAAGAGACAGATAGAGAGACAGAACACAGAACGACAGACAGACAGACAGACAGACAGAGTGAAGACACAGACAGACAGACAGACATATCAACAATCATGTAAACCTGAATGGATGCACACAACCGTTGCCCGTCACAGACGTGAACGTTTAGAGAAGTGGGTGTTCAGGTTTCTTCGTGCTGTACTCAGGACAAAGCCAACCAACCTGCTTGTAGGGGGCTGGGTAGGTAGAGCTCACACAAAGCACCCAGACAATAACATGCCCAGTCTACCTATAAAACAACAGCTCCAAACCCTCAAACTACCCCTCTCCCTCCCCCTTCCTCCCTCTCCTCCCCCCTCCCCACCCCCCCCCTCCCTCTCTCCCCTATCTGCTCCCTTTCCACGCTCCTACTCTTTCCTGTGTGCGCCTCACACACACACACACCACACACACACACACACACACACACACACACGCACGCATGCACGCACACACGCACACACACACACACACACACACACACACCCACACACACACACCACACTCTCTCTCTCTCTCTCTCTCTCTCTCTCCTCCTACTCACCCCCCCACACACACACCAAACACCCACCCTCTTCCTTCACACTCTCCTCAGGAACACCAGCTCCTCTCTCTCTCACACACACCACCCACGACACACACACACACACACACACACACACACACACACACACACACACACACACACACACCTTCCGTTTTCTCTTTCCTTTCTTACAGGGCTCTTTGAAAAAAAAAAAAAAAAAAAAGATTTTGATATATTTTAAAACCTCTTTTTTCTTTCTTCCTTCCCTCCTTTCTTTCTTTTTCTCTTCATTTTTCTTTTTTTTTTTTTTTCCTTACCTTCATTTCTTTCTGTCTGTCCTTCTGTCTGTCTGTCTGTCTTTTTCTTTCTTTCTAGATAAGAATGAACATGCTTAAAAAACGGAATTTTAACGAGAAAAGCCGCAAACAAAGAGTGTGTGAAGGCTACCCAGGTTTCTCTGCTTTTCTTTTTCAACGTTTAATATCTTTCATTCTATTTATTCTGCCCTCATTTGTTTTTGTCGCTTTACGTCCTCATTTCCCCTTTCTTAATCGAATCCGTTTGTCCGATCCTACCTTGTTCCCCTTTTTTTTCATTTCTTTGTTTCGTTCGGGTTTTCCTTATCTTTTTTCTTGCCTTTTTTTTCTTCTTTCTTTTAAATCTGTCTTTTTCTATGTTTGTAGTTATTTGCCTTGTTCTTTCGCTTTCTTTCTTTCTGTATGGGTCTTTGCCATTTACTTTGCATTTTTCACTTCTCCTGTCGGTAGTCTTGTCCTCCTGTCCTTCTTTCTAACATTTATTTCTTCTCTCCTTCCTCTCTTATTTCATTTATGACACTACCATTTCCTTTTCCTTCCTTCAGTATTCCTCGTTTTTTTTTTTCTGCTCTGCGCTTCATTTCGTCCGTCCTTACGTCCGTCCGTCCGTCCTTCTGTCTGCTGTTATGTGCCTGTGTCTGTCCTGTCTTTCCCTTTTTCGCTATTTTGATTTCGATCTCGCCGGTTTTCTTTCCTTTAACTGTATTTCTCTTGTTTCTTTCCTTTCCGTTTTTTCCATATCTGCCTTTTTTTTTTCCCGTTGTCTGCTGTGACCTTTCGTTATTTCCTTTATTTTATTTTCCTTTTTTTTTTTTTTTTTTTTTTTCCTGTCTTTTTTCTGTTTTATTGTCTTACTTTCCTTTATCTCCGGGTCTTTCTTTCTTTTCCCCCCCCCCTTTTCTTTTTTTCCCCCCTCTTTTTTCTCTTTACCCTTTCTTCCTCCTTGCTTCTTCTACCAAGTATTCCTCCTCTTTGTCTTTTATTGTGCCCGTTCTCTTCTTTTTTTTCTTTCCCTTCCCCTTTTCGGTTTCCTTCCTTCTTCTCTATTCCTTCTTGCTTTTTTTTCCTCTTCTTTTTTTAAATTTATAACCGCCTATCTCTCTCATCTTTTTGGTCATTCATACAATATTTCTCAGGGGATCTGTCTTTCGTTTCATTCTCTATTCTCCTCATTTGTTTTTCTCTTTCCCCTAGTCTTTTTTTTCTCCCCATGTCATAGTTTGGTTCCTTCCTTCTTTCCTCCTTGCTTTATTAAATTACCAAACACCCCCCTGGTTTTTCCCTTTTAAATAAAAAACCTTTTTTCTCATCTTCATCATTCCCTTCTTCTTCTCTTTCGCTTTGCCCTTTATAAATGTGGTTTTTTATTTTATATTATTCTTTTCAGTGTTTTGTTTTCTTTCGTTCTTTCCTTATTTTTTTTTTAATTGATTCCCTCCTAATTGTTCTATTTATTCCAAACGGTCTTTCTCTCTCTTTGTATTTTTAGGTCGTTCTTTCTTCTGTCCTTTATCATTTGGCGACTTTCCTCCTTTTGTTGAACTAACAAAAAATCGGTCTTTCAGTCATTCCATCTCCTTGTTTTCCTAGTCTTTTTCTTTCTTTCTTTCCTTCATGTCTTAAGTGCTTCTATCCTGTCCCTTGGGCTTCTGTGTGCTTTTAATCTATCATTTATGTAACCTCCGCCTTTCTATCTTGTCTTAAGTTCTTCTACGATCTTTTTTTTCCCTCCCCTTGCTCATCCCTGTCTTTTGGCCGGTCGTTTCTCGTTCTTTCTTCCTTTCTTCCCTCCTGCTTTCTTTTCTTTAATTATTACGTCTTTAGTTTTATTCTTTTATTTCTTTTCCGCCCACCTCCCCCCAAGTCCCCTCCATTCCTTTTGTTTTTTAGCTCTTTCTTCTATTTCATGTGTATTTATTCCGTCTGTCTTCTCCCCCCCCCTATTTATTTCTTCCGTCCGTCTCTTCACATTCATTCTTCCGACTCTCATTTTTTATGTGTGTCCCTCTCCTCTCCTTTTTTGTTTCCCTGTGTTCTTACACTGCCTGGCCCCCCCCCCCCCCCCCCCCCCCCCCCCCCCGCCGCATTCTCAGTTTTAATCTATTCCTTCCTCTGTCTTTCTTTCTGTCTGTATTCCTTCATTTCATTTTCCTTTGTCATCTTTCCTTTCTCCTTCTTTCGTTTGGTTTTGGGTTCGCTTTTGCCTTTTGCCCTTTTGTCTCCATTCATTTTATTTGTCTATTATTCTGTTTACGTATTCATTTTGCGGGTTTTTCAACTTCTGTTTTCTGCTATTGCATCTTCCTCCTCCCCCCTCCCCCATCCCTCCCCCCCCCCCCCCCCCCCCACTTCGTCTGTTTCTTTCTATCATTTTTCCCCCCATTGGAGGACCCAGCATGTAGACTGAAGACCTCGTCCATCAACCTAATTGTCCCATCTTAAGTGTTTCAGTCATGTTAAGAGCCTGTCCTCCAAACAAGTCAGTCCTTCTAGCCAAGTGTCTCTGTCTCTGGAACGACAGTGGTACGGGGCACCCAACCGCCTGACACAGCAATGAGTCCATGCCCTATCTGGCATGAGGCGACACTTGATGGCTCTATCTGCGGGACGGGGGGTGGGTGGGGGGGGGTGGGGGGTGGGGGGGGGCTACCATTCTCTTCAGCCTGAAATTAACCGTGATCTGGGGAGGGGGGGGTGGGTGGGGGAGGGAAGGAATTCAAGTGGCCGACAGGGGAGAGCAAGGAGTAAACTTAGACAATGACAACGATGGAGTCAACATAGAGAATGACAACGACAGAGTCAACATAGAGAATGACAAGGATAGAGTCAACATAGAGAATGACAAGGATAGAGTCAACATAGGGAACGTCAACGATAGAGTCAACATAGAGAATGACAACGATAGAGTCAACATAGAGAATGAAAACGATAGAGTCAACAGAGAGAATGACGACGATAGAGTCCACATAGAGAATGACGACGATAGAGTCAACATAGAGAAAGGAGATGATAGAGTCAACATAGAGAATGACAACGATAGAGTCAACATAGAGAACGACAACGATAGAGTCAACATAGAGAATCACGACGATAGAGTCAACATAGAGAATGTCAGCGACAGAGTCAATATAGAGTCGACGTTGAGAACGTCAACGATAGTAGTCAACATAGAGAATGACAACGACAGAGTCAACATAGAGAATGTCGACGATAGAGTCAACATAGAGAATAACGACGATAGACGATAGAGTCAATATCATATAATGAACGACAACGATATATATATATATATATATATATATATATATATCTGACCAGGAGTCATATGTTAGTGAGCTTCCTCCCCGGTATTTCGAAACCTGAATGTTTCTCCTCAGTGGCCATGGAAAGTGGTAACTTGACTCCTCTGCCTTTTCAGTTTTAAGAAGAATGCTATCCCAGAAAAGGAGACAATAAGCTTGCTGAAGGTTCATTTTGAGAAGCATTTATTATTCCCCATTCACCCACTCAAACACTGTGCTTAGGCAGAATTATCTTGCAGTCATTGCAACACCAAGCTGCTCTCTCAGTTGCTGGAATGGTGCTTGGTAACTTATCCTTGGAATTTATTAGTCTATTATAAATACCGGTATCTGACCAGGAGTTATATGTTAGTGAGCTTCCTCTTCATTGGAGATTGACTCCCTCTTTGGAGACTGTAAGCTTGTTGAAGGTTCATTTTGAGAAGCATTTATTATTACACATTCACCCACTCAAGCACATAGTTAGTTAGGCAGAATTATCTACCACTGCAGATATGAATACTTACCACCTCCTATTTCTACAATCTAAGACATAAGAGCAAGTTTTGTTTATAATTCAATATTTCTTGCAGCCATTGCAACACCAAGCTGCTCTGTATGTTGCTGGAATGGTGCTTGGTACTTATCCTTGGGATTTATTAGTTTATTGTAATTTAGTCCCTTGCGGATTCATTCCAAGAACTGGCCCTCGTCACTTGTGTCTTAAGAGGTTATCTTTTTTATCTTTTCTACTTTTCACAAGAAAATGTAGCTGTTTTGCTCTTTCATGATTTTCTTTTGCTTCTTAGGTGGCACCTTTGGTTGTTTAAAAAAAAATCAACAAACATACTATGGTATTGCACACCAGCCTTTTTCTGGGATAGCATTCTTCTTAAAACCGAAAAGACATAGGAGTCAAATTACCACTTTCCGCGGTCACTGAGGAAAACAATCAGGTTTCGAAATACCGGTATCTGACAGGAGTTATGTTAGTTAGTGAGCTTCCTCCCCATTCGAGATCGCCCCCCCCCCCCCCCCCCCCCCTTTTGGAGACTATAATATAAGCTTGCTAAAGGTTCATTTTGAGAAGCATTTATAATTACCCGTTCACCCACTCAAGCACATACTGTTAGTTAGGCATAATTATCTACCACTGCAGATATGATATTTCTACAATCTAAGACATAAGAGCAAGCTTTGTTTGTAATTCTCTCTCTCTCTCTCTCTCTCCATATAATATATATATATATATATATATATATATATATATATATATATAAAACAAACTAATAAATTCCAAGGATAAGTATCGAGCACCATTCCAGCAACTTACAGAGCAGCTTGGTGTTGCAATGACCGCAAGAAATATTGAATTATTAACAAAGCTTGCTCTTATGTCTTAGATTGTAGAAATTGGGGGGTGATAAGCCTTCATATCTGCAGTGGTAGATAACTGCCTAACTGACAGTATGTGCTTGAGTGGGTGAACGGGTAATAATAAATGCTTCTCAAAATGAACCTTTAGCAAGGTCGGGGGAAAGAAAAAAGAGCTGGAATGATTCAAACTAAAAGAGTGTCAGAGGTGGGAGTTGAGTCCATCTGGGATTGTGGTGGCCATGGCGAGAGATGATCCTGGACTTCACGAATTTTCTCTCTGGGGCTGATGAGCGGTTTTGCCAAACAGCAGTGACGGAAATATGGGATTGGCTGTGGCAACCAGCGTTGAAATGAATCCCCACTGGTGTTGGATGAGACGACTGGATGGCTCTAAGGTGTTCCACTAAGCGTTCGTTGGGGTTCGATATGTTTCCCCAACGTACAACTTTGAACAGAGGCTGCATCTCAGTACGTACACCAGGTTGGTGGACTGGCAGGTGAATGGGATTGGACGCTGAATTTTCCTTTTGGGCTGTGATGCTGTTGATGTTGGCAATGAAAGTGTAGGTTGATTGCACGGGTAATTCCCGGCTGAAGAGTTGGTGTTCTACTGAACTTGGTTCGTACCAAGTGGTCGCGAAGGTTTTTTATCTCTCTTGTAGGCGATGAGGTGAGGCTTGGGGAAAATCGATTTCAGCTTTGGACGCAAAAAAAATGTTTATCTCTATATTCTGTGCATAAACTGGTCTGCTGTTCACTTTTACCATGTTACATGTAACACGACGAGGAAACACACAAGAAAGCAAGCGCGCGCTCGCGCATACATAAGAGAGAGAGAGAGAGAGAGAGAGGAGAGAGAGAGAGAGAGAGAGAGAGAGAGAGAGAGAGAAAAATAGAATATGATGATGAACAGATTGGCTTTTTGAGTTCTGCAACAGTGTCTTAAAAATACCGACAGCGCGCTCTCCGTGTCACAACCGAGTTCAGCGTTGCACGTCACTGCATAAGAAAGACAGACAGACAGAAAGAAAAAAAGAGTACAGACGGGAAGAAGGAATGAATGTAAGCGAAAGCCACTGAAGAATAACAGACAGACGAAAATAAACGAGGAAAGGACGAAGGGAATGAAGAAAAGAGTGAACAAAGAGGTAATGATGGAACGAAAGACAAGAACAAAGGAAAGAAGAAGAAAGAAAGGAAGGAGAGAAAGAACGACGGAACGAAAAGAAAGAAGAACAGAGAGAGATGAAGAGCAGGAAGGAGTAGAGGGGAGGGAGAGAAAGAAACATCAAGCCATTGGTAATGAGTTGTGGATGTGTGACCAAGTTGTTTATTTTGTCCATGAAGGAAAATTATTTTCTGATGTCACATTGCAATACCAAATCCATAAAATATAATGGAATAAATTACAATGGAATGGTGTACATTACAATGATTTGAATAAAAAAAAAATTTTTCGTTTTGCACCCCTTTCCCCAACCCCTCACACTCACAGGAAAATGGCCCCATTAACATCGTACAGCTGAATGAGTAGAATGCAATCAAATTAAATCAAATCAATAAGCTTAAAATTAAACATCAAACTCACCACTAATTTTACTTATCTACACATCACAATCCATCTTCTATCCACACACACACACACACACACACACACACACACACACACACACACACACACACACATGCATGCACACACACATGCATGCACACAGACGTACAAACACATGCGCGCGCGCGCGCGCACACACACACACACACACACAGAGAAAATTCATAAACTAAAATGTGTCAACATATCATGGTTATTAAACATTATATGAACATAAGATCAAAGGACTAGATCTCCATAATATACCCAACAACAGCACAAAACCACATTCAATATGTATGTAACCATTTGTTAGTACTATTTGTGCCTGTGTGGGGGCATGTGCGCTCATGTCTGATTGTGTGAGTGTGCGCGTGTGTGTGATAATCTGTGTGCATGCAGGGCGTCGAAGTGTGCCTCCTTGTGTGTGTGTACACATGGATGTGTGTGCGTGTGGGTGTGCATGTGTCTGCGCATAAGTGCGTGAGTGTCTCTCTGTGTATGTGTGTGCGTGTATGCAAGAATGCATGAATGAGTGCATAAAATGTGGTGCCTATGTTTGCCAGTATATCTGCATGTGCTTGAATGTCTGTCACGAGTCTGTGTAAGTGTGCGTGGGTTCCAAAATTCAGTTATCATCACTATCATTATCACTGCAATCATCATCATAATTATACACCAACATTATAATCCTCAGATCAGTGCAGTTGTGGTTGGAGGGGGGGGGGAGGTAGAGGGGACAGGGGGAGGGGAGATGGGGATGGAGACGGAGGAAGGGGGTGAGGAGGGTAGTTTTAAGGATGGACTGGCCGGAGTGAAGGGGGGGGGGGGCAGAATGATTACTGTATTGCTGTATCTGCCAGCAAGGGCATCGACTCGCAGTTCCGCCCTGCAATCCTCGTCAGGGTTCTGATGGCTGACGGCAGGAAAGAATCCTTACATCTGGATGTCCTGAATTTCATGGACTGCAGTAGACCATTGTGACGACTGGAGGTGCAGGCCGACAGAGCAGGGTTCAGCGGATGGCTCTGATCTTGGAGAACGGCTCAGGCCTTCCTGGAGCTTGCCTTGACGTGAATGTCAACAAGAGACGTGAGACCTCGGCCGATTGCCTTGCCTGCAGCAGACGCAATTTTCTCCAACCTTGCCCTATGTGCGTCACTTAGGGAGCTGAAGAAGCACAGATGGTTGTAGAAGAGGATGGTGGTGGTGGTGTCACTCGATGACAGACAGAAAACTGGTAGACCTGGACATTGACAGATAATCAGCGCCGACACCAACGCACCACTCTCCCAGCGCTATGACCACTGTTCTCTCCATCCCCTGGACATTGCGGCGGTCTGTCACGATGACCTGGTCAGTGAGGGCCAGGGCCAGATCCCGTGCATCAGCGGCACTGGGGGGGACGTGACACGGCCCTGACTGGAACACCGTGACGGCCACTCAGACGACGCACAAGGACGTCAGCTGCGCGTGCATCAGGAAGGTAACCACAGAGAATCCATGTGTCCCTGTAGTGGGGGGCACCTGAAAACAGCATGGGCATGATGACATGACGTCACTGTACACATCCACCTCTGGCTGGTCAGACACACTCACAGACAGACAAAGAGAGACAGACGACAGACAGACAGACACACACACACACACACACACACACACGCGCGCGCGCGTAGCACATTCTTACCACCAACTGCTGCCTTCCCCCTGCCCCTTCACCACCCCCCCCCCCCTTCCACCTCCCCCATTGTGTACAAGAAATAAAAATGTGAATCTGATGATTACATCTAGATCTGATTCTCCTGTAAGAACTTGTACATTGTACAGAATAGATCTACGTCAGTTCTCCTGTCGTCACCAGTTATTTTGTACACCTCCGTCTGATGACAATCATGATCACCGATGATAATGGCAGTCATGATGATGACCATGATTACTGTGATAAAAATGGTGGTGATGGTGATGTTGATGATGATGGTGATGGTGATGATGATGATGACGATGGTGATGGTGATGATGATGCTGTTGATGATGGTGGTGGTGGTGGTGATGACGATAATGATGATGATGATGTTCTTGTTGTTGTTGTTGATGATGTTGATGATGATGATGATGATGTTCTTGTTCTTGTTGTTGTTGTTTGATGATGATGATGATGATGATGATGATGATGATGATGATGATGGTGATGATGATGATGGATGATGATGACGATGATGATGATGAGAGACAGAACAGTTCCTACCTGGCCGTCCCACACACAGGTCATGGGACAGGAGTTGACCAATGGTCTCGGCACACAGGACACACTCCCAGGGCTCACCCACATAATGACCTTCCTGACCCCTGTGACGCAGCTCCCGGACTGGTGGTCCCTCTGTGGGGAGAGGCAGTGCTGTGGCGCTGTACCGGGGATGTCATGGCCGTCTATCCAACCTGACCCCCCACCTGTCTGCTGACTTCAGGTGGAGACCGAAGGGGTTCTGTGATTGTGCAGATCTCCAGCCAGGACGGAGGAGGACATGTGGGGTCTCTGTCCACTCTGTACAGTGACGCTGCCCACACACGGACCAAGGGCAGTCGGTGCTGGACAGCTGTCAGCCACTGGATGAACTTGACCCTGTGACACAGGATACAAAGTCAGGTGTAGGTCCCATAAATTGCATGTAGATTCAAAACGGGATATCTATCTATCTATCTGTCTATCTATCTATCTATCTAGACAGACAGATAGATAGATAGATAGATAGATAGATAGATAGAGAGAGAGAGAGAGAGAGAGAGAGAGAGAGAGAGAGAGAGAGATCTACAGTTCACAGTCTATTGTCACATGTCTTCATTTTCTTTTTTGAATTCTTAATACACTGTACTTTATTGAAGCAGTTGTGATGTCAGCAGAAGTAGTAGTAGCAGCAGTAGCAGTAGCAGCAACAGCAGCAGCTGTAGTAGTAGTGGTGGTGGCAGTACCAGCAGTAGTCTCTGCCTCGTGTTTCCTTCTTTCTCTTTCAAATTCTCCCATTTACATCTGAAACATGAGCAGTGCATTTATAGCACACTTCAGCAGAACACTCCACTTTCTCCTTATATTGGAATAGTGGTGGTGGTGGTGGTGGTAGTAGTAGTAGTCGTAGTAGTAGAAGTAGAAGTAGTAATAATAATAGTAGTAGCAGCAGCAGCAGTACTTGTAATAGCAGCAGCAGCAACAGTAGAAGTGTCAAATAATAGCAGTAGTGATAATGGCGGCAACAGTAGCAGTAGTGGTATTAATAGTGATAATAACAGTAGAGAGCAATAATTATTCAGTTTGTTATAGTATTCATTCAGTTTCAGAACAGACACCCTACGAGTGTCTCTATCTGTCTTCGTCTATTTGTGTGTGTGTCTATCTGTCTCTGTCTCTCTGTCTTTCGCTTTACTCTTCACCTCCGAATCATTTCTTCATAATTGACAGTAAAAGACTTCTTAAAAAAAAAAAAAAAAAAAAAACCTAAACCACCAGAACCTCTCTCTCTACCACACACACACACACACACACACACAGACACACACACAGACACACACACACACAGACATACACAGACACAAACACACACACTTATGTGACCTAAGTCAAAAACTGACCTTTGAAAAGGAACCTCATCAAAGAGGATGAAGGCCTCAGGATCACCAGCACTGAGCAGCTGCACCAGACTGGAAACATCCTTATTTGACGTCATCGATGTCACAGCTGTGACGGTGGATGCTTCCAGCTGGTGCTGCTGCTGTCCCCAGCATTCTGCCTAGCTGCTCCTCCACCAATATGGTCGCTGCTGCTGTATAGGCAGACCGACTAACAACAATCACCCTTTTCCCCTGCCTCGCCCACTGCAGGGCCTTCAGCACCAGGATTACGGTTTTCCCGCAGCCTGGCGGACCCTGCAGGTACAGGTACTGTGGCTCTGGCTGCATGTTGAGCAGAGCCACCTGCTGGGGCGTGAGGACGAGGGAGACGAAGCGCAGGCCCACCACACACACACAACACAC
>JADBJO010028223.1:0-10000 GCA_016801955.1 Conus betulinus
TTAGCGTTGCGAGGAGCCGGGACCCTGCCTGCCCTGTTGAGCCGTCCGACGATTTCACTTGCATGATCCAGATTTCATATAGATACACAGAACCTAGATCACCGAATGGGTCAGACCCGTCAGCTACTCTCGCCAGGTACAGCAGGCCAGTCAAAGCCATTACACAGGATGCCATTGTTGCATACCAACAGCAATGAGAAACCATCGGCGAGAGTTTCCGCAGAGCATAAAAAAGTGCCTCCATCAGAGCTGCCACCTCACCTATCACTGCACACACCCCACGATAGGACTGAGTTTTGCTACAAAGATCAGCATGATTCCTATCTTTTTTTTCAAAGTATTTAACGTATGACTTATGATTCTCCATGGAGGATGGTACCATACCCCTAAATGCTTCCAGCATCATGTCAAATCAAAACAATACCACAGGCAAGCTTCGTGAAGATCAGGGGGCTTCACAGCAACCACGCCTAGTGCAGATGAATTGTTAGTTCTCGGCGAATTCAAAACTGAAGGTGTAAGAGACTGTTGCGCTATCTGTAAGAAAAAGATACATCCGGGTGTGCAAGGCCATATTTAATGACAGCAGATCCTGTAGGTAAAAAAAATGCCACCTTCAAGCAACTCCCGTGTGCATCCCGCAGCCTGACTCATTGCTCTTCCGCTGATAGGTGAAGACAGTACAACTCCGGACATGGCCGTTAGGTCTTAGTTGCCATCTGAAGAGAATTGGAGTATTATGCGCGTGGACATTCCATATCCATCGTACCATAAAGCTCAGTCGCTATCATATGGCACGCTCGTAAAACTACAGTTCTAGATCACTTCATAAGCAAATTTTCAGACAGACAGACAGGTTTTCTCCGAATATCCATATCATGCTGAGAAATCTGCAGGCCAAATGGATGAGCCACCATTTACGAATGCCTGACAGGCGGCTTTCTACGAAGCTACTCTACGGTTCACTGTCGAGAGACAAGTGTTCGCAGGTGAAAAACTGCTTCATTGACACATTCAAGGCCGCACTAGAGAGCTTCAATATTACATCAGCACACAAACAAGAATCCCACTATACCGCCGGCATGGCGAATTACCGTCAACCGGGGTGCTGCCTCGTTGGTATGGTACAAAACAGCAGACAGATCAATTTCGCAAGTGCAGACCAGCTCTTCCTCATCTTCATTACTGCAAACTAGTTGTGCATGACTTGCAACGGAAATTTTAGAGCTCTGTTATCCACCCAAACTGTACCCTGACCCGTCACATCCTTTCGTGTTCTACCCTGCTCCATCATACGTTATCTTATCCTATCCTACCAGATGCTATCCTTTCGTGCACTATCTGTCCTAGTATACAATATTCTATCCTGCCAGGTGCTGTCCTAGTCTACACTATCCTATCCTACCAGACGCTAACATATCCTACGCTATCCTATTCTGCTAACTTACCCTACACGGTCCTATTCTATCTGACGGTATCCTTCCCTATTAGACGCTATCCTATCCTACACTATCTTATCCTACCAGGTGCCATCCTTTCCAATGTTATCCTATCCTCTCAGACGAAAAAATTTATCCGGCATAGTCCTACCCTAATTTATTCCATCCTTCGAGACTGTGTCTTCATTTTGTATTATGGTTCTGTCCATCTTTTCCTGTACTATTCCGTCCTGTCCTATTCTATCTTATACTCACTTGTTTCTTTGTGGACGCGCTTCTGTTCTGTCTTATACTTTCCCGAGAGACACTATCCTTTCATTACCTATCCCATTGTCCTGTGTCATTTTGACCTCTGCCAGACGCTCTTTCATTTTGACTTCTGCCAGACGCTCTTTCATTTTGACTTCAAACAGATGCTCTTTCATTTTGACCTCTGCCAGACGCTCTTTCATTTTGACTTCTAACAGGCGCTCTTTCATTTTGACTTCAAACAGATGCTCTTTCATTTTGACTTCTGCCAGACGCTCTTCTACGTTCTCCCACCGTATCCCATTTTACCAGTCGCTAGCCTTCATTACGCTGTCTTGCCAAACGCTACCCATCATATCCTAAGGTATTCTACCAAATGCCATCCTGACCTATCCTGTCTTATCCTATTAGGATGAAACTCCAGGGGAGCTTGAGAGCAGAAAGTCTTCAGAGAAGAAACACCCCTCAAGCAAGAGTTTCAGCCCTGAACCCCTTACACTTCTAGTAAGCCAGGCTGCATCAAGTACACGATTCCTATATGTCTGTATGTTGTCACTTTATAAGAAAATAATCGTACCCATACTGAATCTGATGTACTGTATCCTACACTATCTAGTGCTATACCATCTGACTTTATTCTCTCCTGTTTCCGTAGGTATCCCATCAGGGTTACATTACCCCGTTTAAGATTATCCTGTCCCACCACAGTCTCTTATTTTGTTTACAGTTTCCAATTTAACGGACACAACTTATCCTGTTCTATCGTATTCCTCCTTGTCCTCTTCTATCTCTCATTTTTTAACTTAATCTACTGTGTCACATCTTTTGCTGGCTTTTTCACGATCTGACGTGGTCATTATCTTTCCTATTGCACCTCTTTTGCCTTATTCAACTTGACCCATTCTATCTATTCTGTTCAATACCATTCCCATTCTACCTCATCTTGCCTCATTTTGTTCAGTCCTCTATCTGGCTGATCCAATAATTATTTTCTTTTGTTTAACTTCTTTGCCTATCGCAACCCCATTCAATTCTTTTCTCTCTCCCCTGGTCCACCCTGTCCAATCTCACCCCTGTTCTTGCTTACCTAATTGTAAACAGTCTCTTCCAAACTTGTCTGTCCTCTCCTTTTACGTACGCTGCTATCCTATCGTGTTTTTGTTTTGTTTGTTTTTTTTTTTTCTTTTAATTCTATCATAACTCTGTCCGTGCCATTTTTTTTTCTTTCTTTCTTTCTTACCATTAGTATGTCGTGACTTGATGATCAACACTCTCCTCTCTGTTGTCACGGTACGGACCATGGTTTACTGTCACTGTGTGATGCTGCAGAATACCAGGTGTGTGTCTCCACCCCAAAGGAGTCCCGAGGCATGAACGATGATTTTGTTCATAACGATTGGAGGTCCACATCATACAGTTGGCCCAGTGGAGCTTGACAATCCAGGCCGCAACGACTTTGGACCGGGGCAAAACGACTGCTTTAAATTGTCGCTTTCAGCCGTGGGTGAAACGGGTAAGTGATCTGGTTCAGGTTTGCCCAACTTTAAGAACTCTCTCTGGATAATTTAAAAAAAATGTGGATACACACAGACATGGCTGATGTAAAGGTGGAGGGGTGCACAGATCCGTCTCTAGTTTTTATTGATGTTACCACTACTTGCAAGCCTGCTAGCCTGCTAGCTAGTCAGTTGTCCACATGACCATGGAGAAGCCTGGGTTTCAGTTCTTAAGCTGCGCCAAGTTCGTAGACAGAATAGGCCCAGGGTCTGTGGAGATGGCAAACCTGGTTTGGATATAAGTGGTTGAGGTTCCGGCTTAGTGAGTCCCCACTCTTGCCCTCTGACTTTGAGGAAAAGTGTGATGCCTCAGCTGGCAAAGTAAGACTAACATGAATGTATCGCTTAGTTTTGGTCTACCCCTGAGTTCTTCACTCAGGTTTTGAGTGAGTTTTATTAAGTGGCGTGAGACGGTGAGAAAGTACAAAATGATTGCAGCGAAATAACTCATCAAAATAGGCAAACGCTCGGGTGATGTACTTAGGTACTAGAAAACACTTTGTCCAAATACACATTTTAGTTGGAATCATCTATTACAAAGCGTTTAGACAATTAACGGCATTAACGCGCGCGCGCGCGCGCGCGCGCGCGCACACACACACACACACACACACACACACACACACACACACACACACACGTCTATATGTATGTTTACAGGCGCGGCTGCAACTGTACATCTCCCTACAACAGTCATGGCTGTGTGTTTCATCCTGTGGAAGATACTGATGTGAGAAGAAGGCACACATCCTGCACAGAAAACTACTCAAAGATGACTGTTTTGCTGACATCACATTCTAGAAATGATCTACATTGACAAATGTTTTGTAGACACCACATTCAGCACAAAGATGTGCGTCAATACGACGACTCATCTTCTGACATCCAAGTTGAACTCTCCTCCATTGATGATTGTCTTCTGGAAATTACATTCTAAACAGTGATCTTTTTCCCCATTAATGATTGTATTGATGATAATACTTTTTATAAAAAAATCCGCACTGATAATGACAGAGGTCGGCAAGAATAATGACTGTTTTGCTGGCACACATTCTACGCGGAGATCTGATCCAATAATCACTGATTTGCAGGCATCACATTGTACAGGGAGATCTATAATAATGGTTGTTTTGTCAACGTTACAATTTACAGGGAAAATCTGGTTTCGTGGTAAACTGTTTTTTGTTGGCGTCACTTTCTACACGGAAATTTGGGTCCAAAATTCTTGTTTCGCAGACGTAGCCATTCTACACACATCTCCGCAATAATAGATGTTTTGTTGGCATCACATTGTACACAAATATCTAAACCATTAACTACTGCTTTTTTGAAACATTATATTCTACACAGACATCTACAATAATGGTTGTTTTATTGACATATTCTGTACAAGAATCAGATCCGTTAAGAACGTTTTGCTCAATCACATTCTACACAGAGATCTGCAATAATAGTCCTAAATGTTTTGCAGATATCACGATCAACACAGACATGATTTTGCATTAACAATCACTATTCTTTTGACATCACATCTAATCAGATATCTGCATTAGTATTGATAGTTTCTGACGTCGCAATCTACCGACAGATTTACTCGACTTTTTCCACATTACATTCTGCATAGGGATCTATACTGATGACTGTTCTGCTGATATAACTGAGCACACAGGGAACTCACTTGACGTGCAGTACAGGGACATCTTATTTCACGGGCAAAGAGATCTACATCCATAACTTTTTTTTGCTTGTTTTTATCACACGTCATTGTGAGGAAATCAGACTCGTTACAATTGCCTGTTCTGCTAATTCCCTTGCCACCGTGTCTTCTCCATCTTAATATGATTTTCATAGCTAGTTAAAGTACTGTTGTCAGTTTCTTCTTCTACTATTCCACTGCAATAGTTTATTGCTGTTACTTTATAATTGTCCTAGCTTGTTCTTCGTTCTTCAACTGTTTAAAGCTCGTGAGTGTGTTGTTGAAATGTTCTTGTTCGTTTTACGTAGATCGTTTATTAAACTGCTGCCGCAGTGTTGTTGTCTTCTTGGTAATCTCTTCTTTTAAAGAATTTTGCGGAATGTTGTATTGTCGTCACGTATTGTTCGTCTTGTTTCGATTTGTTTTTTGTTTTTCTTTTTTTGCTAGTCAATGTGTTGTTCCCGAAATGTGTTGTTGCCGCGTTGTTGTTCTTGCAAGTTACGAATTTTAAATGCTGTTTACCTAGTCTTGCCACAGTCTTTAAAAATCATATGATTGCTTGGTTATCAGCAGTGGTTACATTTTAGATTTTGCTCATGAAGCCACAAATGGCTTTGTTTCTACTTCAATATGTTTTTTTTTTTTCCGATAAGGAAGTTTTTCCTTTTTTTGTTCCGGGACAGGTTTCTAGCAAATAAAAATGAAAAAAAAAAAATCACAGTGTGTGTGTGTGTGTGTGTGTGTGTGTGTGTGTGTGTGTGTGTGTGTGTGTGTGTGTGTGTGTGTGTGTGTGTGTGTGTGTGTGTGTGTGTGTGTGTGTGTCTGTGTGCGTCTGTGACTGTGTGTGCGTGCGTGCGTGCGTGCGTGCGTGTGTGTGTGTGTGTGTGTGTGTGTGTGTGTGTGTGTGTGTGTGTGTGTGTGTGTGTGTGTGTGTGTGTGTGTGCTTTTCTTCTTTTTATTGAGCGTGTACGCGTGCATGCGTGTGTGCGTGTGTGTGTCTTTGTGTTACTTCGTTCCTGTTAAAGGATACGCAAGTGCGTGCGTGCCAACAATACGCTGCGCGCGTGCGTGCGTTTGAAAGTGTGCCTATGCATGCCTGAGCCATGTATGTGTGCGCGCGCGCGCGCGTGTGCGTGTAATGTGTGAGTGTGAGTGTGTGTGTGTGCGCACGCGCGCGTGTGTGTGTATGTTTATGTGTATGCGTGCGTGCGCGCACGCGATAGCAATCAATTCTCAAGAATTCGTCTTGATTATATTGACATACACACTAAATTAGAATCATATTCCATACAAGACGTGACTGTTTTTTTTTTTAAAAAGGGAGTCGTATTCCAAATCAATTTGCATGCAGAGAAGGCTCCTTGTGGCACCATGCAGGCTCCCAGGTCATTACAATAGCACAGTCTCTCAGACCGCACCACGCTCTTAACACAAGTCACGTCCCTGATTTCCCCGGGTAGCAGGGAATGTCAAACTACACCGCACTCTTAACACAAGTCACGTCCCTGATTTCCCCGGGTAGCAAGGAACGTCAAACTACACCGCACTCTTAACACAAGTCACGTCCCCCTGATTTCCCCGGGTAGCAAGGAATGTCAAACTACACCGCACTCTTAACACAAGTCACGTCCCTGATTTCCCCGGGTAGCAAGGAATGTCAGACCGTACCACGCTCTTAACACAAGTCACGTCCCTGATTTCCCCGGGTAGCAAGGAACGTCAAACTACACCGCACTCTTAACACAAGTCACGTCCCTGATTTCCCCGGGTAGCAAGGAACGTCAAACTACACCGCACTCTTAACACAAGTCACGTCCCCTGATTTCCCGGGTAGCAAGGAACGTCAAACTACACCGCACTCTTAACACAAGTCACGTCCCTGATTTTCCCCGGGTAGCAAGGAATGTCAAACTACACACCGCACTCTTTAACACCACCCATACGCTTCATTTGCTTGGATAGCATGGTGTATCCAACCACTTCCAATGCTGAGCCCTACTCATGCACCTCATTGACCCAGACCGTAAGTACCGTGAACGATTCAAAACACATCACACCTTTTTACACCACTCATATACCTGAGTTGCCTGGATAGGAAGGTTATTCAAAACCAATTCACTCTCTTCACATGCACCTTAATTCACCTGGATAGCCATTCATATCCGATCACTTCACGCCCTGAACTCGACTCAGGCCACTGATTCTTCTGGACAGCACGGTTACGACACGTTTTGTAATCACGACGCCATTTAGCACGCCACATACAACCATTTCAAACTCTCAGAACCACCACCCCTATTCCTTTTCATTGACAAGGATAGCGCATTATATCGAATTAGTTCACAGGCTGGATACCCCTCACCAGTAGTTAAACCAAACCGCCAGATCACAACAAGAAAGTCAGCGTGTCATATATTGTTAGCAGCAAAAAAAAAAAAAAAGATCGATAACGAGTGTCCAAAGTGAGGTAGCAGAATAGCCCAGAGTCAAATAAACAGTGCATTATAACGAACAAGGACGGAGTAGTGGTGTGGAAGCAGCAAATTTCCGGTACTAGTCATCGGAAGAAATCTTTCATTTTTTCTCGGAACGGTTAAAATCCTCAAGAATGGCTCAGGTGTAATACACTTTAACATCCTATGCACTTTAACGGGTTATTTCGCCCCAAGTGACCGACAGAATTAGAAATAAGTTCACATATGATATGATGTATGAACATGTTAATAGACTGGCACACGCTAAGTGCGGTAGACAACCTACGTCGACTGTCTTAAGACATGTCCAGAGGCACACTAAGACACACTCACACACACACACACACATATATATATATGTATATCTATCTATCTATATATAATGCTGAACAATTAAGTAGTGGGGGGGAAACAAGTGCAGGTTAACAATTTTTCCATCATTATAGTAATGACTTGGCAAAGATTTGAAAATGAGAGAGAATTTTTTTTTTTTTTTTTTTTTTGAAGATGAAGTAAATGGGAATATGTATATCATAGATATGAAAAACCCTTCACTAGCTGCATGAGGAAACTATCGCAGTCCCTCTCGAAGGCAGATCTATATGTATCACCTGCTTCGAGGCCTTTCGTCCTCTGGATCGGACTCATCAGGGAGACACGACTGATTGTGTCTGTGCTCTTGGCGTCAGATAGAGACACACCACAGTCCATAATTCTGTGGTGTTCCGACCGCCAAGGGTTCGAAAAAGAATCCAACAGCACCCCCAAAGCAGCCAGCGAAAGGTAGTAGATTAAACAAAACGAAAGTGTGGAGAGGGAAAAAAAAAAGTTGTTGAAAATAAAAACATTACGCAAACAGTATAAAATGTAAGAGACAATCTTTGAGCCTATGCTTGAGGATCATTTAAGGATGCAAGGGAGATCAAAAGATATGGAACAATTTGAGTGGTCAGCTCTGCTGTTCAATAACCCAAGCATAATATATATATATATATATATATATATATATATATATATATATATATATATATATATATATATATATATATATTACAATGAAACATAAATTCCAAGGATAAGTACCGAGCACCATTCCAGCAACTTACAGAGCAGCTAGGTGTTGCGTAGATGATTCTGCCTAACTAACAGTATGTGCTTGAGTGGGTGAATGGGAATAAATAAATGCTTCTCAAAATGAACCTTCAGCAAGCTTATAGTCTCCAAAGCGGGAGACCATCTCCAATGGGGAGAAAGCTCACTAACATATAACTCCTGGTCAGATACCGGTATTTCGAAACCTGATTGTTTCATCCTCAGTGACCGCGGAAAGTGGTAATTTGACTCCTCTGCCTTTTCGGTTTTAAGAAGAATGCTATACCAGAAAAGGCTGGTGTGCAATACCATAGTATGTTTGTTGAGTTTTCAAAAAACTAACTAAAGGTGCCACCTAAGAAGCAAAAGAAAATCATGAAAGCAAAACAGCTACATTTTCTTGTGAAAAGTAGAAAATATACAAGTGCTGAGGGCCAGTTCTTGGAATGAATCCGCAAGGGACTAAATTACAATGAAACAATAAATTCCAAGGATAAGTACCGAGCACCATTCCAGCAACTTACAGAGCAGCTAGGTGTTGCAATGACTGCAAGAATATTGAATATAAACAAAGCTTGCTCTTATGTCTCAGATTATAGAAATAGGGGGTGATAAGCCTTCATATCTGCAGTGGTAGATGATTCTGCCTAACTAACGGTATGTTTCGAAATACCGGTATCTGACCAGGAGTTATATGTTAGTGAGCTTTCTCCCCATTGGAGATGGTCTCCCGCTTTGGAGACTATAAGCTTGCTGAAGGTTCATTTTGAGAAGCATTTATTTATTCCCCATTCACCCACTCAAGCACATACTGTTAGTTAGGCAGAATCATCTACCACTGCAGATATGAAGGCTTATCACCCCCTATTTCTATAATCTGAGACATAAGAGCAAGCTTTGTTTATATTCAATATTTCTTGCTCATTGCAACACCTAGCTGCTCTGTAAGTTGCTGGAAATGGTGCTCGGTACTTATCCTTGGAATTTATTGTTTCATTGTAATTTAGTCCCTTGCGGATTCATTCCAAGAACTGGCCCTCAGCACTTGTGTCTTAAGAGGTTATCTTTTATATTTTTCTACTTTTCACAAGAAAATGTAGCTTGTTTTGCTCTTTCATGATTTTCTTTTTGCTTCTTAGGTGGCACCTTTAGTTAGTTTTTTGAAAACTCAACAAACATACTATGGTCACATACTGTTAGTTAGGCAGAATCATCTACCACTGCAGATATGAAGGCTTATCACCCCCCTATTTCTATAATCTGAGACATAAGAGCAAGCTATATATATATATATATATATATATATATATATATATATATATCAAGAATACTTCTAAAACACCTAATAAAATTCTTAAAGTGCTCAACCCCTTGGGGAGCAACATCTGTTAAAAATAAGATGATAAAAGGAAGTTTTAAAAATTTTAAAACTTCCTTTTATCATCTTATTTTTAACAAATATATATATATATATATATATATATATATATATAT
>JADBJO010028223.1:15000-20373 GCA_016801955.1 Conus betulinus
TTGTATGCTTGTATGCTTGTATGTATGTATGTATGTATGTATGTATGTATGTATGTATGTATGTATGTATGTATGTATGTATGTATGCATGCGCGTGTGCATGCGTGTGCGTGCGTGTGTGGTGTGTGTGTGTGTGTGTGTGTGTGTGTGTGTGTGTGTGTGTGTGTGTGTAATGAATATCACTAATATGCCTGGTAAAATTTTAACAGCGCTCAACCCTTGGGGAACAACATCTGATAAAAAAAAAAAAAGTATTAAAAAAGAGTTCTAAAACTCTACAAATTTGTTTTGAGCACACAGCTCTCTTCGAAACAAATTTGTAGAGTTTTAGAATTCCTTTTTAACATTTTTTTAAACAGATATATATATATATATATATATATATATATATATATATATAATATATATATATATATGTGTGTGTGTGTGTGTGTGTGTGTGTGTGTGTGTGTGTGTGTGTGTGTGTGTGTGCGTGCGTGCGCGCGTGCGTGCGTGCGTGTGTCTGTGTCTGTGTCTGTGCGTGTGTGTGTGTACCCTCAGACTCAAATCCTCACGCACACCACCGTGGTCAACATCGTCCCGGGTTTTCCCGAATACGACCAGATTCGCCAATGTCCAGTGCCACTGGTCCGGTCATTGGATCTTCTCGACATCAGTTTCAGAGGTTGGAGCTGTTTCCCTTTACTTGTCCTGACTTAAGACAGGCAGCCTTTGTACCTCTGTGGTGCTGTACATGATATACAATAGATATCATGCCGTAGATATCCAGGAAAGGCTCAGCCCCGGGTGTCATAGCTGACATCACAAAGATGCCAGTTCAAAACCCTCCGTTATCATAGTTCAAATTTTTATGGTGTGTCTGACAGAGAAGACGACCACTTGGGGTCTTTTCAGGGCGTCAAAATCTTACGTTAAAAGGTCTTATCTTAAGTGCATTTTCGTTATTTGTTTCATGTTTGTTGCACCTGAAGAAGACCTAATAGGTCGAAACGCGTTGTGGTTTGTCTTGTGACTCGTTTTGTCCACGTTTCTCTGGGCGGTTCACTGACATTTATTTAAGATTTGTTTAGATTTCCGCCTGCAGTCGTTTCACTTTGCAACTTGAAAAAAAAGTTCAGACGCCAGAAAAAAAAGCAACAAACAACGAAAACGAAATACAGTTGATGACAAGGTAGGCGAAATTTGGACATGCTGAAGTACTGCCATATGTCAGCTAAAATTTTGCGCGCTTTACCTCGTGTGTCTTCAGAGATCCATGGTTTTTCGTATTGGACAAAATCCTTGCCTTACCTCCTGGGTCTCGGGGGACCCATGCTTTGTGTGAAGGACTGAAGTATTGACGTACATTGCGAGGCTACAGGGACATGCGTTTTTACTGAAAACACTGATAATGTGTTTGCTGTGTTTGTTTTTTTTTGTTTGTTTGTCTGTTTGTTTGATTGTTCGCCATTTCTTGCTTCTTGAGAAGGACTAGTTGTTGTAGCTTTGCTAATCTGCGGCCATGCTAAATCTGGGGTAACGCTTAACGTGATGTCATGTTATAGGGAGGGGGAGGCATGCTCAATGTGGGATGTGGAGTATACGTGTGTGTGCGTGTGTGTATGTAGGGGTGTGTGTGTGTGTGTGTGTGTGTGTGTGTGTGTGTGTGTGTGTGTGTGTGTGTGTGTGTGCGTGCGTGCGTGTGTGTGTGTGCGCGCGTGCGTGCGTGCGTGCGTGCGTGCGTGCGTGCGTGCGTGTGTGTGTGTGTGTGTGGGGGGGGGGATGCCATGTTTAACAAAGGGCCATGCTTGACCTGGGGACCTCGCTTAATGTGGGGCCATTCTTGACGTAAGAGGTCATCCTTAACGATGGCCATGCCTGATGTGTGGGTCATGCCTGATGTGTGGGTCATGCCTGATGTGTGGGTCATGCCTGATGTTTTGGCTATGCCTGATGTGTGGATCATGCCTGATGTGTGGGTCATGCTTGATGTGGGGGGACGCTTAATGTGTGGGGCATACTTGATGTGTGGGCATGCTTAATTGGCAATATCATTTTTTGAAAGACCCTTAAAAGCAGGTTCACTTATCAAGTGAAAATCATGACTCTGAGTTGCTTACTACTACCCACGGCAAAAGGCGAATTTTACGACGGATAATTATGGGCCGTACTAAAAAAGCGCCTGCATCTGCATTTAATTATTCGATCCCAGAGTCATATGCAAGAAGACGGAAAATATTCAAAGAAACCACAAAATATATGACACATAGTTAGTGTCCACTTTGATCTGTGTGTATGATTTTCACAAACAAGTCGCCAGATTACAGCGAGGAAGTCGGCATGCCATAGATAGTGATCCAAAGATAAGACAGGAGAATGATCGCCAGAGACTTATAAAGCGTAGATCAGAGCAAAGAAAGACAAAAAGGGGTGCCAGAGAGTGGACAGAAAAGAGTAAGCCATCAGCAAAGAATTTCGAATGGTCAGGGAGCTGCTTGCACTGAGACATAACCCCAGGATCCCATGTTGCCATAAGCATCTGTAAACAACTCATTCTCGGTTGTTAAAGCTGATGTGTTATAGGCACTAATAAACAGCTCACTCCTTGCTGTCATAAATGACGTGTCGTCACATATTAGTAAACAACCCCTTCCCTGTTGCTAAAGATGACCAGCCATGATTCCTGTAAACATCCCTCCTTTTATTGTCAGAGCTGATACGTCATGAATATTAGTAAGCAACGGCAAAATCTGTTCTATCATCAATCCACACACCACTGTACATGGCCACAGGGCCTAAAGGTTTATGCAGAATTACACGCATCTTGCTGTGTGAGCCGCAATATTTTACATAACATCGATTGTAAACTGAGCAGCGGCTGAGACAAATTGCACACCTTATGTGTGCATTTTTGGCCACCTGGCGGACGTCTGCCATCATCGACTCAAACCAGACATCGTGAACTTCAAGTATCTCCAAAACAGCATCAGCCATGTCAAACTCCTGACGTTTTTAACAATCACAGACTGAGAACTCTTCATTCACCATGCAGGAATCTGTCTTACAGCGGGGAGACCCACTGCCCTCTTGGCATCGACATAGAAAACATGCTCCTCTCAGACCCAGTCGTTAAAACATGGCGACATCTCCACAGGCAGTTTGTAAAGCCTCGTGTAGGACCTGCTTCACCTTGTCATTATCCTGAGCAGGCTGGACACGATGTACAAAGAAGGGCTTGTCAACAAAGCTTACTGGTTTAGTTGCTTGCTTAATACTCCTCAGCCATCCCTCCTGCCCGGCAAAAGGATCACAACGCCTGATAAATGCATCAGCTGAGTCCATCTCCTTCCTGTAGCTAAGATAGTTCAGGTTTGGTGCAAAGTTTAAGCTGTGACCTTTCGGATGGAAACTAGTATCGATCTGAGCACACTTTCAGATATTTTTTCCAACAGTTCAATTTGTTTAGCAGGATTCTTAGTCTTGGCATCTTCTCTTGTTCTTTAGCTGTCATTTCCCTGCGTCTGTCCTAACATCAGCAGCAGTAGTCTCTGTCTCAAACCTTATTTTCAAAGCGCTGGGCTGTTCTTCCTCAAGGATTCTTCTGTGAGCTCTTTCATCTCTCTTGATCTCCTGCTGAATTTTAATAAATCAGTGGATTCTTCTGTTTAGCCAAGTCTGTTTCTTATCGGTTTTTTTCTGTCGGATAAAGCTTCTTTCAGTTATTTCTCCTATCACGTATGTGTTTTTACCGCCCCCAGAGCAATTATGAAAAACCGAGAAAAGTCTGTAAATAGATTATCTATTAAAACGTCCATGAGTATAAATATTTTGCTTAGCACAAAGGCGTATAAAGCTTAAACCACAGGTTCCTTAAGTTAGCATTAAGAACTTGCTCTTCATTTCTCTGAGCAACCTTTGATATTTGAATCAACCCTGCACTCAGGTCAGTCCTCATTACACAAAGAACTGAAGGGAATACATAGCTGACTAATAATAACTGCCTTTCGTGGACGCGCTGCTACATCCTTCGTCCTGGATGGAGAAAGTTCAGAGAAGACAACGGTGAAGTCAGGCGCTCCACAAGGCACGGCATTAGGCCCATTGCTCTTCTTGTGCCGTATAAAATGACCTCCCTGATACCGTGAACTCAACAGTGCACTGGGAATTTCACTCACAGCAAGATCACATCTCCCTGTAAGACGACCTCAACAAACTCGAAAGGTGGGCCAAAGACTGGGGAATGAGAGTTAAGGCATGAAAGTGCTACATCCTCTCCACAGAGTCCAAGAACCAGTCCTGTTTTTTCTACAGATTGAATGATGAAATCCTCAAACGTGTGAACACAAACTCATATCTTGGTGTTGAACTATCCACAGATCTGAAATGGTCAAAGCATGTGGCAATGACTTGCTAAAAAGGCGAGCTCCACACTTGTCTCCTACGTCATAATCTGGGCAGCTGCACCCCAGAATGTCGTCGCTTGGCATACCTCTCCCCTGATCCGCGCAGCCGTGGATTACGGAGCTACTGTGTGGGACTCGTACTTGGCAAAGGGACAGGAAAAGCTTGAGCATATCCAAACAAAAAAAGCATCAAGATTCATCAAGCGTTACTACAGGTCCAGAGGCCCGGGTTGCGTCACGCGAATGCTGACTGAACTCCAGTTACCACCCCTCCAAGTGCGCAGGAAACAACAACGAGAAGCCACCTTCTATCAGATCATTGAAGGACTTCTTCCAGCACTGCGCCCAAAGACATGTTTTAACACCGATGAAAAAAGAAAAGAGAAAAATCCGTCCCAAAAATGTTTCATGGCTTTGTGACAAACAACATTCTCACAAAATTCACACCAATCAAACAGCCGTGGATATGAAGTCTCAGAGTCAAGCATGGAGCAGTACCAGCGCTCCTCCTTCGTGCAGACCGTCATGGACTGGCATCTGAACGAGCAAGGCATCCAGACTCTGTGGCAGCGCTCTCTGCAGCAATCAGCAGAGTCACTGTGTTGCCATCCTTGCACTAAATTGCAACAAAAATGTTTGTAACCGTACAGGTCAATCTTAGAATAAGATAGCCCAGGTGGATGCAGCGCCGCAACAGGATCCCATGGAGCTGACCTCGGGGATGGCCGTTGAAGCATCAGTTTCACAGGGTCGGAATACCTGCAGAGTGCTTCTCTCTGTTTTTCAGTTGGTTATTATAATCTCAGGCATGTCTCCGAACGTACAAGTCATGACATCTGATCCGATCCTTGTACTATCTATCATAGTAGGGCTCGAAGGTAGGTCCAGGTAGGGGGAAAGATATATTGTTTTAGTGAAAATGACGATGTACAAGTCGAACGGTTAACAAAAATTAAGAGGATAATTGGACAACGCAACATAAATGAGGTAT
>JADBJO010028224.1:0-5000 GCA_016801955.1 Conus betulinus
GACATCCTTGTGACGCTGGTAGTGGTCGTTTGTGACTGGGACGTTTTTTCTGTTTCTACTCTGACCCTCTTTGCGCAACTGTCACGTTGTCGGTGATTGTGAACGGAGGAGGTCGTATGATCATGCACGCGTTGTGAAACGGCCCAACTGTATTGTGGATTCAGACTCGGCCTCCGTGGTGCCAGCCTCAAAGGCAAGCTGGGAAAGAAGAAGCTTGTCTGGTGTCATGGTAACAAGGCGGTTTATCCTGCACGATCAAGCGTATAAAACCCATATCAAAGTTGTCTGCCTTTGAACAGCCGAGTTCAAGGGATTGCCAATGGATCTTCTCTTGCACGTTGGGTTTTTTTTTATGTATTCATCGATTGTTGGTGTGAGTGCAACGAAAGTCGGACCTTCATCCTTTGCCGTTGACCGAGAGTTTTTCAGTACTAAGGTGACCTTGGACCAAGACATTCATTCCACATACACAGGGTGACATACTTGTTTCAAAGAGGTTGTGGATACTACAGGAATGTGTCAATGCTGTTTCGAAATCATCTGTTTTTTTTTTTTTCACACAGGTTGACAGCGTGAACTGTATTTAACGTTGTCATCTGCCGAAGATAGAGTGATTTAAATATGATTATGTGCTGCAAGTTCTGACATGATGGGAGAACGTACTCTATCTTGTCACGTTTTGCGACGATCTGGGTGGGGTAGGGAAAGAGGGGTGAATAAGGTAAGCGGTTCATACATTCTTTTGATACTTTTGATTGTGCTCGGATCTGGGACCAGGTGGGGTGTAGGACAACGATGCCTTTCTGTTCTGATGTTAACTGCTTTCAACGATATCGCTGAATTCCTACTTAACTCATTGCTCAGTACCCATTTGCTGATGTTAAATAGGTCACATCACATGGGCATGGCCATCTCACGCGCCCAAGAATTAATGAACAGTGCTTTGTGCTACATTAGCTGTACTTTAAGATTGATCCATTTGTACATGAAGATATCATTGACTCTGGACATACTTTGTGATAGTCTGGAGACATAAATGTAATTATCATTTCTATTCATAGTCTGTGGGTGTGGGTTTGCACACGAGCGTTTGAACGAACATAAATGATGAACTTTGAGTTCTTTGTCTGCATTAAGTTAATAATCAGAATACACTGACTTCCAGTATGTTATTGATTTTTTTTTTTCGTCCCATGTACATTTTATTGCAGTGGAGTTTTGCCTGTCTGTTTTTTAGCTGCCCAGTTGTGTGAAAGGACCATGTAGAATGTGGGTTGCCCATGTACTTCAGTGAGATGTGCCGAAACAGGCAGCAGACTGAATCCTGCACGTTTCAAAATGATGGGAACCAATACTTTTGTGTATATACAGAATCATTATGATCATTGAGTCCATTTCACAGGATGCAAGACCGGCAGATGCTGAGGAGAAGGGAATTTTAGACATGTTTCCCGACATTCCATTCAGAAGTTTTAAAAACTTGTACAAAATCTGATTTTCAAAAAGTGAAAGTACAAATCAACCCAAATGCAGCATCAGTGTCCCTGTCGACTTCCAACATTATCCTATATCAAAATTCAGACATGAATCTACCCCATCTTGTTCATTGTTTTCATAACGTTCATTAAAACTTAATTCATATATTCATCGCTGAAGAAGTTATATGCAGGATTTTGCTGCTTTTTTTTTTTTTTTTTTTGCTGTAAGGATTTGCTATTATTTAAAATAGAAACGAAGCTAGGTATTTCCATTTAAGCGAGTGCCATAATTATAGTTATTCGAATCAGAACTGTCGAAAAATTATCACTAACATTTGAAAATTTGTTCAGATTTCGGCCTGCAGTCGCTTCACTTTTGCAGCTTGGAAAAGTTATTAGTTTGCGTTCATGATTTGGAACTTTCTGCGTCGATCCACGTCAACGGGGTCATTTGTTTCATCTGTGCTGCACGGAAGTGTGATGAATGGTCAAATCTTCGTGTCCGTGACAGCAGGGGCCTTTTGCTCGTTCAGCCATTTTGCACCCAAGTCCGACTTCTTTCTTGGAGATTCTTTCAGTCGAGAGACCCCCATCAGAAAAAATCCGCCGTCAGTTCTGAGCGTGAGTTGTCCACCAAACATGATTCCTATCAAACAGTTTGTTTTCCATGAAGAACCGGGGGCTCCAAGAACGTAGTTCGTTCTCCAGACTTGCTGCGGTCATATTCTTCCTCGACCCAAGACTTGTTCAGTGGATGTCTCGGAAAGCCTCTTCCCTTAACGAATCTAGCCTACACAGGGGTGCAGCTGGTCTGGTCTTGTTTTTTTTTTTTTTTTTTTGCCATACCCCTGGAGATCTTCATCCAAGGCCAGTGAAGGTACGGCCCTGCCTGTCATCTCCGTAACTTTCATTCATCAGGTCTGTCAGCAGGGCATCTCTCCTGGGGCGTTGTGGCAGGCGAGACCGCATGAATCGATTTCTTGAGGGGCGAATTTTGTGGCTAAATGGATACGGAGTCTGTTTGACCTCTGCTAGTGACGTTCTTGTTCTCTCAGTCTTCAACTCGGCAATAATCTGACCCAGGACAGTGGAAAATGATAACGCTGCAACTGAACTTTTGTTTGGTCAGTTCCTCTCCCTTGCCCTCTTCTTCCCTTTTCCCCCCCGACATGTTATGCAAGGCAGAATGTAAATGACTTGTCGCATTTTAGAGAGCATTTTATATGTAAATATATGTGTGTGTGTGTGTGTGTGTGTGTGTGTGTACACACACACACACACACACACACACACACATATATATATATATATATATATATATATATGCACACATACACACACACAGGATCAGAATTATTAGTTTGGTTTAAGCTAGCGTGAACACTATATATTTACAACAATCAGTATATGCGTATATATACAGAGAGAGAAAGAGAGAGAGAGACACACACACACCACACACACACACACACACACACACAGGATCAGAATGATTAGTTTGGTCTTGACTAGTGTGGCCACAATATCAGCTTTACAACAATTCGAGACACCGTGATATTCAGACAGCTACATAAAAACTTTCCGTGAATTCAAAAAGGCCCCTTGGTGTTCCAGACGGCTACATCATAACTGAAAGATCTCTGAAAATGCTGTCGTTCGATTTTCATTCAAGTTGCTTACGTACTTTCCCATGACCGTTGCATATGAAGCAAGTTAGTTACACCCATATAGTGTAATCAGAAGAACATATTTTTTTCACCAGCGTTGAAAAAGTCACCAAACATTTAGCAGCGACCGTTGAACTGGTCATCACATCAGTCCTCTACAACAGTCAGACTGTTCTGGACATACCTAGTCATTGGTCACTGTTGGAGGCAGATGCGCGTGAAAGGGACTGCCTCGTGGGGTGCAGAGCCTGCAGACATAACGTGTGGTGCCATACCGTTCACAGTGGATTATTCCAATTCGTCACACTGCCATTGTTTAGGTCATCCACCATTATCCATACACATGACATCCGATCTTGGACAGGTCAGCCAGCGTACCACCCATTCGTGTCCATAAAGATGTTTCCCTTTGATGACTAAAATTCTCTCTCAAGTTGGTAGCCAGTCGATAGTCTGTCACAGAATGTCTCAAGTCGCTGTTTCTGTTGTTTTGACTCCAGGCGGGAATGGAAGCAAGAGATTTGGAAATAGATCGCCAAACAAATAGATACACACACCAGTGATACCGAGAAAGCAACGTGTTTCGACCAGCAGGTTTCCTACCGGGAAATCAAGTTGTGACAGACACAAAAAAAAAAAAAAAAAAAAAAAAGCAACCAGGACTTTAGCTGAGGTATTGGTAGACAGGGTCAGGTCGCCACACCATCGGCTCACATAGCTGAACTGACTGCTGTGAAGCCACAGCACGGGTCATGAACGGACGGCCCGGCAGCAACTGTAGATTTTCTCTCGACTGCGCAGTGGCACTTCATTTCCTTTGTGATGGGGATCATTTGTTCTGATTGTAGACCCTGATCCGTGTGATCGGGCGTAGTGGCATTGAAAACTTTGTGTTTCGTGTGTTGTTTAGGTTTATCATGCCTGTAGAAGACCTTACAGGTCGAAACGGGCTGCTTTTTTTTAATTATCATTCGTTCGGCGCTGTGGATACATAAATTTACAAACTGTATGTCAAGATGATTGAACCCGTTCAGCGATAATGAGTAAACGGTTTTTTTTTTCCACATTTAATAATTTCCCCCCCCCCCCCCCCCCCCCCCCCCCCCCCCCCCCCCCCCCCCCCGCCCCCTCGATCTCTGTTGTTTCTTTTCAGACCATAGCATCAGCGTACTTCTCGGACTGTTCATCAGTGCTGGCAGTGTCTCCATAGTCTGGAAGTTCGTTTTCTGGACTGCTTCATGTCTTTTACAAAGACTAGACATTGTCTAAAAGTACAGTTTCGAAACAATGTGCTTCATAGAATTCACTATAACGTAGCGTTGCCTTCTAGAAATCGTGTAAGTGATCTAGTGCGCCTGTGGATGTAGAAATGGTTGTAGAATCTGATAACGTGTGATTACATTGGATGATCAAGTAGAGATAGGATAAAGAGATAGGGGTGTATGTATTTCCTATTCATTGCATATCGCACGTACTGTACTCCTTGCCCATCTTGATTGTCATGGTGAATTCAGAGGTAATTGAATAAAGTATTTTGACTTCGTTCTGAGTATTTCTCTAGAAAGTGCCGTGTGTCTGTCTCAGTCTGTCTGTGTCTGCCTCTCTGTATCCCTCTGTGTCTGTCTGTGTGACGAGAGTGTGGGGTGGGCCGGTTGTGTCCTCTAGGGGAAGGACTTAAAAAATGTTTTTCTCGCTTATATTCATATTAACATTTTTACCCCCACCCTCTGTCTTACCAGTCATGGAAGGAGCAATTTTTCGGCACTAGTCGTCAAAAAGAAATTTATATTTTTCTCGGGACTGTTGAAAATACTCCAGAGTGGCTCAGTAATAATTCTCCTTAGGCTTGTACACT
>JADBJO010028224.1:15000-20371 GCA_016801955.1 Conus betulinus
GCATCGCTTCCTACTTTGAGGCAAGATTTTGCGTCCTTCGTTTCAGCACAAAGGTCTGTTGGTTTGTTGTGTGGACAATCAATCACCTACAGTCACATTTGTCATTATGCTTGGAGTAACGGTTCAGTATATGATGTGAGTGTATGATGTGAGTCTAAATTCAAGTGTTGCCAGACGACAAGGTTTACAGGAACAATTAAAGGTAAATTGAATCAGAATGTGACTTTTGGTGGGAGAGATTTCCTGTCAGTGGCTTCAGTTCTTGGGATTTGACAAATACAAGTTTTGCAGTGACTTCTGTAGTGGTGACCCGTGTAGTCATGTTCTATCTGTGTTGTTGTTGTTCTTGTGTGTGACTGTGTGTGTGTGTGTGTGTGTGTGTGTGTGTGTGTGTGTGTGTGTGTTTTCAATTGTGTTGTATTGTCTGTGGAGTGAACAATTCAACAGAGAGTTCAGAAGATCACAAAATTCTTTATTTCTTGTAATGTTGATAATTTGCAAATCCACAAGAACACATCATGACAATGCCATGCACACATATCAACGTCTATGTGATACTTGAGTAGTAAATTCTGACATGCCAGCCCGTGACATGTTTAATTATTCACATAGAATATGAAAATGTCTCATAAAAATGACTGGTCAAGGAGACAATGTCTCATTGGCATTTTAAATCCATCCCTGAGATGGGATGAAATATACTAGCATTGCTTCATAATCAACCACTGTTCAGCCCCTGTCTCACTCTTCCCTAAACGACCTACATAACTATCTTTGCTTTAGTTGCCTAGATGTACAAAGTGCATTGATATTCATCACCGCCTGTTTGTTTGGTCACACTGGACATGCACCCATCCTTCACATGAGTTGCACTGTCGCCAAAGTATTTCTTCAGCAGTGCCTTTATCCTCTTTGCACAGACATACAGCACAAACATTTGGTGTGATTTGACTAAGTTTCAGTTTTATTTCCTCAGTTTGCTTTGAATCAGGTTTGCTAAGTCTAAGTCTACTTCTGCCTGGTTTTCTTTTCGTTGCATAGAATTTTCTCTGTGCTTCAAAGTGTTTGTTTCCAGTAACTGGTTCTTTTACTTCAAACTTTATGTCAGGCTTGTCACATGTTCTTAATGCTTCAAAACCTTTGGCAATTGATAATGCTGATGAGACATTTGTAATAATACTTTTCACAGCATCAATGTTTTTTTGTGTGCTTTGTAAAATCTATCAGATTATTCAGTGCTTGCAGTGCCTGTGTGTGCAACTGATTCAAATCTAAGAACTTGGTGGATCTTTCTTGCATACATACTGTGCAAACTCAGTATCATTCCCAGTGAAATTTTCATCATGTGCATTCCTCTCATTGTCAGGCAAAATGTCTTCATCAGCCTGATCAGGTTCCTCCTTTGAATTGTCACATGTTCTGCTGTTTGCCCTGGCCATTTGAACCTGCATGTATATGTTTACAGGGTATCGTTCGAGTTAAAAAATCCACACATGTGCATGAAAACATGTGAGGGCAAACACCACAATCTGTGCAGGTCTGTTTACACTTGCATTCTGGACAGGTTTCATTTGGGATTACATAATACTGCACATCATTGCGCTCTGCAGAAAATACAATCCATTCAATACCATGTTTTTTCAATATCTTTTATGGTCAAAGCACTCTTATGTCTGATAAGAATTTCACGGAGCCTGTGTGTCATCTTCCCCATATATGGCATTTATGCAGCTGTTCACAAGCTTTGTCTCTTGCAAGCTGGAGGAGAACGAAGAGGAGACTATCAACACGTTTGTTCTGCTTTCTTGAAAATAGATATCTTTCAACACACGATGGAATGATTCCACATACATGTTGGTGTTCGCAAAAACACCCTTACAAAAACATGCTGCCCAATACAAAACTCTGTTTTCTCTGACGTATTCACTTTGGAAATAATTATGGAAATTTGGAAAGTTCTGGTTACAATATTCTTCAAATTCTGTCATTTTTTTCCGGAAAATTCCCTCCTCTACCTCACTTCTCAACATGCACAACATGTAATACAGTTGAGCCTGCTCCTCCGTATCTGGCACTGACTCTCTCAGTTTCTTTCTCCAAGCTTTATCCACATGCCAGGTACAATATAATCTTCTCTTAGGCACTGGAAATACTGCACACCAGGCATTATAGAATGAAGATGCTAAGTCACTCATAAAAGTGTTTTGTCTGATAATCCTCACCATTATTTGCTGCTTTAACAGCATGTAGAAAAACTTCAAGTATAGAAGTGTCTTCCTTGTTAGAAATTGCCCATGCTACAGGAATCCCCTCACCGAAATCATCAGCTACAAGTATGGTTGTCAAGAGGAATTGGTATTGTGTTGTGGAGTGAGTGGAGTCAATGAATATCATGTCACGAGAAAAATGTTTCATCATGTCTCTTTGGAATGCTGTTTGAATGCAAAGTAAAAAATCATCCTTCAGCAGATTATTACTGGGATCTGACTGCCCTTGCATTTTAAAATAAATAATGGGATTATCACTGTTCTCTTTTAACGCTTCAACCCAAAGCTGAACGCTGCATGCATCATTTGAATCCTTCTGAGAGTGAGAAATTTTGTATTCACGTTTTTTATGTTCTGTATATCTTTCCTTGTAAGTAGGGGTGTCCCTGTCAATTGTACTAAACTGATCTCTAATTTCTCTAAGCAGCTTTGTATCTTCTACACCAGCGGATACCTTTGCAGCAACAAATGAGCGCATTTCAAGTGACAGTTTTAAATGACATAATTCTGTCTCGTGACCAGTGTGGTCTAAACAAAAGACAGCGGTAACTTTTCCAGTATGAATGTATGTTGTGACCGTCATGTGGCAAGTATTTTTCCTTTAATTTTTGATGTTCCCTGAGTTTTTATGTGTCTCTTGCGTTGGTCTGCTGGCACACTCTTTTGCTACATTTATTTCAGACCGATTACAGTAATAAAACTCTGTAACATTTTCAGTCCCTTTCTCAGGCCCACGTTGCTTGACAAAACGAGTATTAGTAGTTTTTCTCTGTATCTGACCGCCAAACTTCAAATTCTTGTTTGCACTGGAATGTTTTTTGACTGAATATTGAAATTTTTTTCCCATGTGCTGCATTGTAGTGATAAAAAACAACTGCTTCAAATTATACGCTACAAAGTCACACTGATGACAGTTACAATGTCCTGTAGTGTGGGGTACTTCCATACCAGGGTGGGATTTTTTTTATATGACGTACAAGGGCATCACGCCTGGAGAGATGAGCATCACAGTAGTAGGGACATTCTCTGCTTGGTCTCTTTACCTTTCGGAAGGAAGATGGATCAGTGTCGGATCCACCAGGTGGATTCTTTGGTGGTTTTGTGATGGACGGGGGAATAGGCTCATTTGGTGGACAACCAGAGGGAGCTGGCTCATTTGTGTGGAGCACCAGAGCGAGCTGGCTCATTTGGTGGAGCACCAGAGGGAGCTGGCTCATTTGGTGGAGCACCAGAGGGAGCTGGCTCATTTGGTGGAGCACCAGAGGGAGCTGGCTCATTTGGTGGAGCACCAGAGGGAGCTGTCTTTGGTGGAGCACCAGAGGGAGCTGTCTTTGGTGGAGCACCAGAGGGAGATGTCTTTGGTGGAGCACCAGAGGGAGGTGGCTTTGGTGGAGCACCAGAGGGAGATGTCTTTGGTGGAGCACCAGAGGGAGATGTCTTTGGTGGAGCACCAGAGGGAGATGTCTTTGGTGGAGCACCAGAGGGAGATGTCTTTGGTGGAGCACCAGAGGGAGGTGTCTTTGGTGGAGCACCAGAGGGAGATGTCTTTGGTGGAGCACCAGAGGGAGATGGCTTTGGTGTGGATGAAGTGTTTGAAGGGGCTGCTCCCCATGCAGGTTTCTTCTCCTGTGGTGGAGAGCCAGGAGGTGCTGCCTTCCGTTTCTGACCAGGTTGTGCTGTTGCTGGCAGAATGTAGTGCAAGTTCACAGAGCCCGACACCAAACCATGCCCATGATCACCCTCCGCAAATATCTTTTCATATCGCGTGGGATTATGCAGGAACATCCTCTGCTGCTGACGGGGACCAGTAAACAAATTAAACAATCTTTCATCTTGTGCAGCAATGACAGCTGCAATGACTGCTATCACTCCGCAGACATTGCCACATGTCTGCAGAGGATAGTTCAAGCACAGATGAGTGCATTGGTGAGGACCATTCTGTGCAGCAGTGTCGTGGGCCAAGGCAACCAGCATACTGAGAACACTACATCCAAAAAATTGTAAAATGGTTGGACGCAGGTGCAAAAGTTCTGCGGGCATTCCCCAACCCAGGCTGTCACAATAGATGGTTGTTGGGTTCCCCCTCGCTGCGATATCCACCACTGCAAGGGCCCAGTGACAGCCTGATCTTGACGCCGATGACACAAAGGTCCCCCGAGTGTCATTGCCGACATTTAAGATGAAGATTATTTTTTTTACATCACAGAGATTCCTTTTCTGCTGAAGCCCTTTGAGGTCGTTGACGGTGGCTGTGTTCAGGCAAAGAGCGACCGATGTCCTGGATGTTCGGTTAACTTGATCAAGCACCCAGACGATATGGCTTGACAGAAGCCCAGCCCCCAGAACCCCGGAACACAGCACTGCCAACTCACTTGGTGTTGAAGCTGAAACCCACAATAAATATGCTGTATTTGTAGGTTATTGGCATTGCAGTAGACACAAAGTTGCTCTAGTGCCGTAAATTATGTTTACCAATAAATCAGGCACTCATTTCAATCAACATAATTCAAACACAGACCACGATTATATTCATACAGCTGCACTATACCACTATATCAAAGAAAACAGTATCCAATCTCTTTCTATTCTAAAGTATGCAAAAGGCATACCCCTTCAGCACATCACTTTTATACTAATACATGACAATACCATATTTCAGCTATCAAAATTGGTGCTGAATTCGGAGGCGTAAAGGAAGCATCCAGTGTACAGCCAGGAAACATGGGTTTTCTTCATTATCTTCTATGATATTTTGGGTAACATAAATGGTCATTGTCCATATTGTTTTACTAAACCAAAATGTTTCTCACATCATCACATAACCCGTAAACTTACCATACTCAGGAAGCATTACATTTGCGTCATTTTCAAAATGATGTCACGAAACTGTGACATCAGATGGCACAGTGTGGCCCCATTGGTCCTTCCCCATGGGCGGACACTCAAATGAAGCATTGAACCACCTCAGTTCTTTAGCATATTGGTCAGGCAATTGATCCTTTCTCGATGCATGAGCATGTTCCGATTCATCTGCAAAGAGAACACATGGTTGATATACAAGTTTACAATTCATTAATCAGTCCACAAATGTAAAATCAGTCCTT
>JADBJO010028225.1:5000-15000 GCA_016801955.1 Conus betulinus
CAATGATCGCCAAAGCTTTCATTCATTCATTCATTCATTCATTTGTTGGTTGGTTTTGTTTGTTTGTTTGTTTTTGTATTTGTTTGTTCGTTCACTCATTTCACTCATCCATCCATCCATCCCATCCATCTATTCATTCACTCATTCACTCACTCATTCATTCATTCTACGACAGACTCGATCCTCTCTGCTTGCGTCTCCATTGAAACCAGTTTCCCCACGTCCAGACGTGATTTTCGTGGGTACTTTTCAGATCAAGGTCACCCAGTCCAAGAAATTAACCCTCTGCTCATTAGAGAAGAAGAAGGCAGTTATCATCTGCAGTTTGACACACCCTGGTCTTCTGGTCTTCGATCGAACTCGAGTCATTACTGGCCTAGACCTGACACCAGCAGCCAGTCCCAGTGGCTTTGAACGCTACCAGTCAGCAGCAATTAGAGGGTGCATTGGTGTTTTTTTCTTCAGTGTCTCAACATTACCTGCTGCGAGTAATAGAACCGCCTATGATTGCTACCCGTGACGGATGTATACTGGATAGTTATGGGGTGGACCAAAACTGACAAGCTTCACTGAGGGGGCAGAGTGAAGGAAACTACAATGTCATCGCAACTGTGAGATTGACTTTAGGGGTTCTCTTTGAAGCTAAAGAGCGGTCCCGGTAAAGATCATGACGACGGTGACGATAACGACGAGAAGAAGAAGAAGAAGAATAAGGAGGAGGAGGAGGAGGAGAAGAGAAAGAAGAAGAGCAGGAGGAAAAGGAGGAGTAGGATGAGGAGGAGGAGCCGCAGGAGAGGAGTAGAGGGGAGGAGAAACAATAAAAGAATAAATTATGATGGCGATGTGAAAGAGAAGGAGCAGGATAAGGAGGCGGCTCAAGAGGGACATGAAAAAAAAAAACCAAAGCGAAGGATGATTGTCACGCGTTACAGACTTTTTTGTATTTCGTGGACAGTCAGGACTCGTTTTCCCCTCTTTTAGGTTTTTTTGTCTTTGTCTTCGGGGTAGGACAGGGGGTAGGGTGGGAGGGGTGGAGCTGGTGTGGTTAACGTCTAAGGTATCGATCTCCTCTCGTGTCTGTGCTTCAACAGGCTCAACAAGTTAAACGCCGATATATCAAACTCCCAACTAAAGGACGTAAAACATAACTGGACCAGGTCAGGTACCCGATATATACCATAATATTTATAAAGAGACGAAGATGAAAACAGCAGGAGTAAGTTTAAACTGTTCTTGCCGTACTTAGTTTGTCTTTCCATTCAATATGAGCCGGATAACTGTTTGTCTACATAGACAGAGGGCAAAAGGGAAGTCTTCCCGAATTATGTTCCGTGTGTCCAGTTTAATTTTTTGTCCATATTTGCCCCAAATCAATAATTCTTTAGACTAATGGCTGGCAGAGCGATCCCGGTACTCTTGATTCCCGGAGTTTTCTTTCCGCCCTTCTCTTACGTGTCCCCCCCTGTCCCCCCCCCCCCCCTCTCTCGCTCTCTCTTCCCGCTCTCTCTCTCTCTCAATCTTTCTCTCTCCTTCATTTTTTTCTTAATTTTTTTTGACAATTTTAAAATCTTGATTACCCTCTTATCAAAACGAAGCTTACTAATCGCTTTCATCGACCCCATGACTTGTGACGCTTATCAAATGAAGATTGGCATGTATGGCTTTGAAGATGTAGAGTGTCTCAAGTATTGATGACGTTTATCAATGAAGGGTTGGTATGTGATGGCTTTGAAGATGTACAGTGTCCTCAAGTGATTTGATGTTTATCAAATGAAGATTGGTAATGGTATGCTGCTTTGATTGGATGTACAGTTTCTCAAGTGATTGATGACGTGTATAACATGGCTTTAGATTGTATGTTACGGTTTTGAAGATGTACAGTGTCTCAAGTGACTGCTGAGCGCTTATCAAATGAAGATTGGGTATTATGGCTTTGAAGATGTGCAGTGTCTCAGAGTGTGGCGGACGCTTATCAAATAAAGACTAAGGGTTTGTAATGGCTTTGAGAATGTACTAGTTGTCTCAATGATACAAGACCACTGCGGGCAGTGCAAATTTTGCAGCCTGATCTAGGTCTGCCTCTTTCCATTTTACAAAGGATGAAACAGTTCGTCACTGATATCCATACTGGTCGTAAAAGTGATGGAGTTAACAGACTAAACACAAGCGACTATTAGCATGGAAGGAACAGAAATGAAATATCCATTTAAATATTTTTTCTATTTTTTTTTTCTAGTTTACCTGATTATACAGCTTTACTTAACATATTCGGATGAAAAGATTTCAAAACAGCGCATCTGACTATACCACTTATTAACTGCTGAATTTGTTTTATGACGTATTTTCATCTCGACTCAGTTGATTCACCAAAAATATAACTCATTTCAGTAAGCGAGACCATTTCAACGTTAGTCGCCGAGACAGTTCAAGTGATCATCTTAAAAGATAATTAAAACAATGTAATTCCATGTTTCCAGCAAGCAGGACACATTCAACTTGCACTGTTTGTTTCAAAAAAACTTGGCCAACAATGGGATCCCCTGTACTTCATGAACCCGACATTTCTGTCACCTTTAGAGTCCTACCAGACAAGGTGTGCAAACTTATATCATACTCACCAACCATGACCGCTCGTTCACGCCGCTTACGTATCTGGCAATGTCTTTTTTTTTTATATTACTCCCTGATCTAACATTCACTGCCCCCACCTGCTCCTCTTCCATCTAAACTAACCCTAACCCACCAACCGACAACAGATTAATGGCATAAGCGACATGGGAATCGTTTTCGGTTTAGCCGCTTCGCAGCGCGATTTGAACTTTACAACATAGACTTGAATTACGACCACTGCTAAATACAGGTGGTACTTCTGTCCTCACCGGAATCGCCCCCCAGACACACTACGCCACTCCACTTTTGATTACTTGACTCCTTTATAGCCCCGGTGAGTTTACTGCCATTGTCTCCTCAGGACTCACGTTTGGTCAGTCCGTTATTGTCTGCCGTCCCAGCCAGTCGAGTTCATTTCCCGATAACGAGCTTTGCCGCCTTCTTTCGTTCCCGGACTCTTTCGCCTCTTGCAGTATCACACCTCAGCTTTATCTGAGCCTGTCTGCCCACTATCACCGGGGGTAACCCAGGCTATACGCAGCCTTCTGAACCGGTATACACATCCCTCACTGTGCAGTCAGGGAGTCACGGCACTAATATCGGCGTCATTCAGTATCCACGCGGTCCGGATCACTGCACTGAAAGCCCGATGTTTTGACGGATTTTCTGTCCCCTGCAGGAGAACTCCCTTTCTTCGTGTCCCTACTTATTTTGGGTTGTCTGCAGAATGCCCGCTTCGTAGATCAAACCCGTACGTCTTGACGAGCTCGGTATAAGCGACAGGCTACTTGTAGGTGAGAGAGCTTCGATGGGCACGGGGCCAATAATTCACGTGAATTTTTCCTTTTTTAATAATTGATTCTTGTCCGGTGATGCTGCTGAGCACAGCCAACATCCAATTACAAGCTCCCTTAAACTAAACTAAGTAAATGAAATATACACGACGTCCACTACTTGCGTGCACCGCCTATAAAGAGATTTGTAACCGGTATGTTTTTTGGTTTGTTACGAGTAAACCCATCAATGTCATAGGGCCTTTCCTGGAGTAGAACCTGACGCCAACTTTACAAGTAAGCGTTACATACCCGTCAATAGTGCGACTGAAGATTTATGCATGCATCAACGATCCTTGATGATTTAGTTATTCATGCTGCTAGCAGCTCTGACAAAGGGTGTCTGGGAATCACTTTCTCCTTGGCGCTGTTTCAGGCTCTCTTTTGCCAATATTTTACCAACACACTATGACACCTCTCCCTGTCGTCCACCTGACTTAGAACCTCCATCTGTTCGCACCTTCACCCCACATGTTGGCTGTGCCCTTGGCGCCTCTGTCCTGGGCTTTCTGATGGGAACGCCTGCTGCTCCGTTGGAAGTCACTTTCTCCAGCTGTCCCACAGTGCTGATAGACGGTTCCAGGAGTTCCATTGCTTGTTTGTCTAACCCTTGTGCGTCACTCCTCAACCACTTGAAGGAGGCTATCATTTTTGCCAGGTTCTGATTTACCGTTACCATGACTAGTTGTTCCTTCTGTCTTCACCTTACGCGGATAACGATAAATATAACAATGATGCTAACAGCAGAAACAATATTAATGATGACGATGATGATTATGTTGATGATGATGCTGATTTGATACGGGAGATGATACGACTGACAATAATAGTAACTAATGATAATATGCTACGAATAATATTATATGATAATAAGGGGTAGTAAAATTAACTTTTGCGATTTAATGGAGACATGATTATTATGTGATGAGAGACCTATATGATTATCTGATAGCTGATGATGATAACTACTCGTATAATGTATACATACACAACACTCTACACAACCCCCCAGAACTACTAACTAATGCTGCTACTTATACTGACACTGACTACTACTACTACCAAACACCACCACCACCAATGAGGACTGATTGATGATTAAACGACCGTTCGCTCTTATTCAACCGCCTTCAAGTGTCACATTTTTTTTTTTTTTTTTTTGAGCACTTTAATTTTCCATCGGAATACTTCTTTTAGTTAGTAACATGTAACTTAAACTGTTTTAAAAACTTGACCTAGTATTGTCGGTTTTGGAGATCTGTATAATGCTAATCCATTACCGTCTATCTTGACGGCATGTAATGAAGTGAAATGATAACCCACGATCTAGTGATCACTTTGGGGGGAATTTAGAATGAACGTTTTGTTTTGAAATTCAGATCTCTATTCAGTATACAAAACGCAGGGCCTTCCTCAATTCTCTAATTTGGGGAACTTGGATTTTGGCTATAAACCACGTACGTTGATTCTTTAGACAGCTTGTCTTGTTTTGGTTTCTTAAACTTACACTTTCCATTCTCCACGTTAATGACAAACTCCAGTCACTGATCTTTCGTCTGGTTTTTCCTGTTCGGTCTTGCTGCCTATCTAAATATCTCTGTCTGAGCAAATTGTCAAAGGTAGTGTTTCAACTAAGCTGCTACTCCTGCTGACTACGTTTCGTTTTCTTCAACACTGCCTCTCTGTGATGCTCTTCTTCTTTCTCTGCTTTCTTTCCTACTTGCTCGCCGACAAGACAAATTTCTTGAGGGTATGAATCGTCCTTTCTCAGTTGATTTTGTCCCTTTCCCTGGTTGTGGTAAACTTCAACACACTGGGCCGTTGCTCGTGTCCTGTAAGGACCCATGTGACAAATCTCTAGAAACTCATGATTAATTAATAAGCCGGACGCGTCTTGTGGCCCCTGTTGGGTGTGTACAATTCGTATCCAACTCCGTACGTTAAGCCTCACGTCCTGTTTTTATGCTTTTAGTGGGGTGGTCCATAATTTCTAAAGACAGTGAATCACATTCCGCTCTGTGATGATAATCATTGGACATCTCCCCTGTAGGTCATCCATTCTAATTCCACAGCCCGCTTCTCTGCCCATCCATTCTTCGTCTAGCATCGTCTCTTCCTTCCCTCCCCCGCTAAAAGGTTGTCGATTAGACCAACAACAAAAAAAAAATGGATATACTCCTGTAATGACGATATGGTATTTATTTTCATGATGGAATCGCTAAAATTCTTGAACCTTTATAAGACCGTGCACCTGATAGACGTTTCCATTCTGGGGCGCTGTGACATTCTGTTTACATGATTATCACACAGAGATTTGATTTACACAACGACACAACAGGGCGACACACACGGCACACCACCACACCCCCACACCACACACACACACACACAACACACACCCCTACGCACACACCGCACACCCACAACACACACCTTTGCCCACAAGAAATCGCTTAGTTGTTGAGAGGCAGCGTTCAAGAAATCAGCAAGTCAGCAGGATCACAAACAGCCACATTTCATGTTGGAAAAATAAACAAACCTTGACCTTTGAGATTTCGCTTGTCAATCAATGCTGGGACGGAAACAGTAGCAAATGAAAACAAAGTCCATGCTGTGGCTCTTCATGTTATTATTCAACAACAGCACGCATCATGCGCTAGTAATCAGCAATTGCGTCCATATTCTCTGTTTTCCAACGCTTCAAAGCGTTTAATTTTTGTACTCATAGTTCATAATCTGAAGACATGCAGTCTTCCCGCGGTTTTTGTCCCCCCCATAACCAGTAAATTACATACACATGTACCCACATAACCAGTAAACTTACATAAACATGTATTGCATTGTTCTGTTGTGTGTCTAACGTTTCATACTGTTCGTACTAAATTGTACAGGTCCTATATAGTAACGTGGCACAGTTCATTGCATATAACATATTGTAATGCATTGAATTTTGTTACAGTGTGCATGTATCGTATTAAACACTTTTCCAATCAGAACATGTTTTCATTCCATCTGAAGGGCGGTGCGGTGTCACCTCTTGCATTGTTCTAAAGTCGTTCAGGGTCCATACCAGAACACGTTTTTTCAGTGGTAATAGAATGGGAATTCCTTATTTACTCCGCTGGTTTTGGATATAAATGCCGATGGCCCTTCCTACCAATCAGGACGTTTACTATTTTCTGGCGCGATAGCAATAACAACAATAATAATACTTACAGACGTGCTAATTACTTTAGTACCACCACCACCCCACCAAGAATGGTAATCTTGACTAATAATATGTGATGATGATGATGATGATGATGATGATGATGATGATATGATAACAACAAAACGTAACCAGGAAGAATCCCCCCCCCCCTCCCTTTTTTTTTGTTAACTTATAGACCTTCAAAATCTTTTTCTCATTTGTATTCAGAACAAAGAGAATATTTAAAGCAGAAAGAAGCTGTATCAGAAGAACTCACGCAGTTTGAAACCTGGTCTTTGTGTTTCAATCCCTCTCTGTTTGTACCAGGCCACGCCACTGGTTAATCCTGTCATTGGTAATACTGTCAGCTTCCTTGCGCTTGGCGCGAAGCACGTGCTGGGGTCCTGACCTCAGTTTTTATTGTCCTATTCAGGGGCAGCTAAATACTAGCGCCGCCTGTACCATCACCGCAATGGCGGGAAACCTTCACTTTCCTTCAGCCCTCGTGGCTCAGTGATCATGGTCGCCGATTCCCTGGTTTGTAGGCCGTGGATTCCATTCTCGTCACACAGCCTTTTCCTTTTTTTTTTTTTTTTTTTTTTTTTGTTTTGATTTATCTCTGCCCCCGACCGGTCCCTATCCAAGTTTGAGTTTTGCCATGGTTTTGAAGAGGGGAGACTGGAACCACCCACCAACTGAGTTTCGTCACCTTAACGGATGCGTCACTGATGTTGCTGAACTTTCCTGATCACAACCGTAGGCGTCTCTCTCGGGTCAGGATATATATTGTGAATGTAAGAGTAGAATTACAGCCCTGTCATGAGTCTCAGATTGAAATAAAATTCCACGGGGACCATTTTTTATTATCTCATCATCCGCGATCAGCATCAGAGAAAAAAAAATCCTCAAATTCTGTGTCCCCTTTCGCGATTTGCTCGTCTTGGGACCTAAGCTTTGATTCTTCTCTCTACAATTATGCCCTTGTTTGAGTTCGTGCTGAGGTCGCCGATGTTTGCTAAATTTATGGGAATGGTGTGTGGACGGACGGGGTGGCGCCCTCCGGAAGGAACACTCATTCACACTGGCACCGCGGCTAAGCAACTATTGTCGGGCCCTAGCAGGTCGTGTCCTGCGCATACTGAGTCAGAACAGGCGCCACTGAACACCACCGAAGTGACTCATCAGCAGTGCAGTGTCTCCTCCTGGTGGGTTGCCTCATGGTGATTTGACACTGACAATTTTTTTTTTTTTTTTTTTTTTTGGTTGACTGCCGGCGTCGGGGCTGCGGCGGGACAAGCAAGGGTGTGGATGTGGGCGAGGAGCCGGAATGAGTCGTCACTGGAGATACAGCAAACAAACACACAAGCAAACAAACAAACAAAAGAACTAACAAACAAACACATAAACAAACAAAGTTTTCTTTTTGCACCATATGTCGGAAGTGTTTGGATGAGCAGTCTTGCGTACATAGGGCGATTAAAAAAAAGTTTTAATTCCACAAGTTGCTGTGCATATAATTTCAACATTTTACCAAAAGAAAAATACCAAACCATAGCAAAAAATTGAGACAAAATGAAGGAAACTCAGACATAAATAGCAACAACAACAAAGTACACACACACGTTCTCTCTCTCTCTCTCTCTCTCTCTCTCTCGCTCTCTCTCTCAATCTCTCTCTCTCTCTCTCCTCTCTCTCACACAACACACACACACACACACACACACACACACCACACACACACACACCACACACACAGACACTGAAGAGACACAAAACAGTTGACAGCCGTTTCCTACCAAAAAATACATATAATTTCATTGATGTTGATGTTCTTTAAGCGTATCAAGCAGTTACAGTTGTTTTTTTTTAATGTGTACGCACACGTTACGATTACATGCTTTAAATTAGCTTGTAGGTTTTCATTGATAATTGCTTTTAACTTAAGAGTATACTTACATCTTTACATTCTTTCACTTTCAATTAATTCTTGAAAATTAACGACAATCAGTGTAAAAACTACTTTTCTAGTTCTGCCTGCCTTTCAAATTACTTTAGGAAGAACACATTATTTTTGCAAGAGAGTATGCATACCGACAGAGCATGAATGGTGAGAGATTCATTTTTCACCGCAAATTCTGCGGTGTATTGTGTGACGTCTATGTCCACAACCAAAAAGAGGACAAACTCTGATCTAAAAATGGCCATGCTCTATGATTCTATACCAAAAAAAAAAAACAACAGAGAATGTATTCTGATGGAAATGTAAATGCCAGAGCTATCAGCCTAGATGCTTTCTTGAAACCTGCACGTAGAAGGCTAACTTTTGAGAGAGACAGACAGCCTCAAGTGGGGATGCTAGACCTTGGCATTAAGTACCTGTCAGTTAGTTTTATAATTTTCAATCATGAAGGCTGAAAGACAAAACCGAGATAGAGAGAGAGAGAGAGAGCCGAGAGGCGACGAGAGAGAGGAGAGAGAGAGGAGAGAAAGAGACAGACAGATAGAAATAACAGACAGACAGAGTGAGAGAAAGAGAGACAGAGACAGAGAAGAGACAGAGACAGAGAGAGCCTAAACCGATGAAAAGATCTGTTTTCCAATCCTGCGAACCTGGCCTCTGTTTTGCGACGAAAGCACAAGAGGTGAAAAGTGTGTTTGCGGCGAGAGTCTAGGCGACGAAAATAGACGGCACCCATTTGGGCATTAGCAAACAGACTACGCCGTAACAAGCCGTACTCCTCCCCATTCAATAGACCATGGAGAACGGTGTAGGGGTGGAGAAAAGAGAGAGAGAGAGAGAGAGAGGAGAAGAGAGAGAGAGAGAGAGGAGAGAGAGAGAGTGTGGGTGAGAGAGAGGAGGGCTGTGGGGGGAGGAGCGGGAGGGGTGGGGTGAGGCATGGGGCAAATCGTCAATACGTAGTCAAGTATCTCCCCTTCTTCACCGAGCGAGTAATTGGGGTGGATGGGTCACCTGTTCTATGGGACAGCTTCTTTGATAACGGAAAGATCGTTCTCGCTGAGGTATCTATCGGTCTATTATGAGCTGCTAGGATAGACGCTCTATGCGTGCGTACACCTTTTCTTTCCTAAAGCCAGGAGGCTATTCATGGCTATTCACCGCTACGTATTATAACAAATCCACTGTCCTATGTTCCTGCAGAGTGTACGTACTGCGCACAACTTCGTATGGGCCTAATGCACGAATGTGGCTAACGATAAGTTAAAAAGATGTGATATATGAGCGTTCCGTTTCTTTCTGTGTGACATTTAGCTCGTTCGTATTGAAAATGGAGCGAGTCTTAGGATGAATCGTGGGGAAAAAATTGTGTAAAGTTTAAAGTCTTTCTCAAATTCATATACTACGCAA
>JADBJO010028225.1:17500-20371 GCA_016801955.1 Conus betulinus
ACACACACCACACACAGAGACAGAGAGAGAGAGAGCAAATATGTGCGTGTGTGTGCGCGTGACAATCAGGATAGGGTAGAACCCCACAGTCAGACAGACAGGGAAACACAAAGACAGACAGACAAAAGGTGAGTATCTAGTGCTTGCTGCATGAAAACTTTATGAGCAGGTTACACCAACTGTCAAGACAGTGATAAAAAAAGACTTCATGAACGCAAAGAAGCAGGCCATTGCCACGTTAGGAAAAGAGGCCCTTGGTCAAACAAGAGAGGCAGTGTGCTTGTTTTGACCCCCACATAATTCGTTTTAAAAACCTTAAAGGCAACTATCTTCGTCGCAACATCAATTCTTTGTTTGTTAGCTTTGTACAAAGACAACGAGAATCCTAAAATAGATAACGTACCATAACCATTCCTGTCATACACGTGATGGGAAACACGAAAGCCAAACATAATGCACTCTTTCAAAGGTCCTGAAAGCCGTGAAATCTACACAGCTGATGTCATTATGTTACCCTCCCCCCTCCCCCCCCCCCCCCCCGCTACCCCCCCCCTACCCTTCCCCAAGACATCGCTCTGTCCCATCTCCTTTCTCTTCTGCCCGACGTGTATATTATCCTATCATTTTGTTGCTTTGGTAAACAGGGACAGATCAGCCAAAAGGTAACGGCTACAATCTCAATCTTCAATCATCGAAGTTTTTGATTTTGACTCCCCCCCCAACCCCCCTCCCTCCCCCCCCCCCCCCCCCCCCCCCCCCCCCCCCCCCCCCACACACACACACACACACCTCAACCAATTCCTGCCCTTCCCCTCTCTCATCCTCCCTCCCTTCTACTTTGGATGTGAACTAGGCTTGTTTTGATTTTTGTCTCCTCGCGTGTTTGTGCAAAATAAGACATACACAACCACCACCAGCACCACCACTACCACGTCGGCACGAGCACCAACAAGAACAACTACACATAGCAATGTTGACCATGACCCAAACAACAACAATCGCAGCTATAACAACACAATGATCGTTGTCAAAGAAAGACAACGACAAGAGTAATAGCAGACAGAAAGCATGAACGAAGAACGGCAATAATTAAACGAAACGGACAGAACTAGGACACCTGGATACCGCTGACCTCTACCAGGTCGAACGAATCCCGGATTCGCTCTTTGAATCAGTTCTTCAAAGAAATTATCTCTTTTTTTTTTGCCCGTCAGGGGAAACAATACGTGGCACGGACCTAAAGAGTTACTTCCCATGTACTTTTTTTTCTTCTAAATGTCATTTTTGTTTTTATCGAATGCGACTTGCGAATTTATGTTTATATCTCTAAAAAGTGTTGATATGCCATAAAAGTATGCTACTTCGTAGAGAGTTTTTATTTGGTAGCAGTACCTTCACAGTGGCTATGTTCACAGGAAGCACCTGTGACCGTGTTCTTGAACAGATCATGGACCCGGTGTTTGATCCACATTGGCAGGGTGACAGAACTCCACCACCATTTAGCGGGTTCTTCCGTGGGACGGCATTTCTTTCGCCCACATAATTTCGCTTCACTCACTTCAGCAGTTTTAGCTTACTACCATGAGTGTCAGCCTGGCTGAACCATTCTGGATTCGCCGATTTTCTCTCTTAATCCGAATCTCACTATGAATCCGAACCGTCATTTGGCGAGAACTGGTTCTGTGATCCTACGCGCAGACAGACTGACAGACGAACAGACCAACGAACTCGGGTCAAAACGCGATCTACTTAACGGGGAAGTTAGAAACTGTTACAGCACTTGATTAATCTGAACTACCTTGAGAAGTCCAACCGTGTAGAATAAAAATTCGTGGTATAAAAACGGCATTCTTATGGTCTTCCTTTTTTTTTTTTTACTTTAACTTTTTGCTTCAAAACAAGATCTGCCTTTTTCTTTCTTTTTTTGAAGAAACTGTTACAGCACTTAATAAATTTGAACCCAATCATCGTTTAGAACACATCACTCGATTAATGTAAACCCAATCATCGGGTTAGAAAACCATTATTGAGAAGTCCTACTGTGCAGAAAAAATAAACTGCATAGCATAAGTAATTTCTTGAAACCTCTTCTTTTTTTTTTCTTTTTTTCTTTTCCTTCAAAGCAAGATCTGAGTTTTTTTTAAGAAAATCAAAAACAAAAGTGGTCAATATCTGAACATGAAATAATTACTTGTCTTGCCACTCGCAACCCCAACACTTCCCCAATAAACCACTGTACTTACCACTCTCCAGATCACGAAAAAACTCGCGTGCAGTTTAACCTCCACAAAAGGGTACATCCATCCACGACCACCGCCGCAGAACTGCACACCCAATCACTACACATCGTTCACCAAAACAGGTGTGTCGGGTGTTAGTATACGGGACAAACTGGACGGGGGAAAAAAAAACGACAAAAAAAAAAGTGGCTGCATGTGAGTCTAAGAGTTGTGACACCCGTGAACTGTCACGATCTTCTCGCTTCGCTGGTCCATCTCATCTACCATTCCCGGTGGTTAGCACCGTTTGTTGTGTGTTCCGTTCTTGTGCGTTATCGAGGACCTGGGACAGTGGGTGGGTCCCCTAGCGCATTACCTAAACGCAAAGGGGGGGGGGGGGTGGGGGGAGAGAGAGAGAGAGAAGAAGTGGGGGACAGGGTGGGGGTATGGATGGGGGGCGTGACTGGTGAGGGGTTGTGCTTTTGGGAGCTACACAAACGCCTTACAGATTGACATGTACACAGCACAGCTAAACAACAACCCACCCTCGCAGAGCTTGGTATGGTTGAAGGGCAGGACGCCCTCCCGACCCCTCGCCGTGCAAGAATAGCGCGTTTTTTTTACCAATCAACTCCCAAGCAGTCTGCTCTTC
>JADBJO010028226.1:0-2500 GCA_016801955.1 Conus betulinus
AGAGTCACTTTAACAGAACATAGCCCCGGAGTCACTCTCCCTGAATACAGCTCCAGAGTCACTCTCCCTGAATACAGCACCAGAGTCACTTTAACAGAACATAGCCCCGGAGTCACTCTCCCAGAATACAGCTCCAGAGTCACTTTAACGGAACATAGCCCCGTAGTCACTCTCCCTGAATACAGCTCCAGAGTCACACTCCCTGAACGCAGCACCAGAGTCACTCTCCCTGAATACAGCACCAGAGTCACACTCCCTGAATACAGTCCAAGGGTCACACTCCCTGAAGAAAGCCCGAAGGTCACTCTCCCTGAACAAAGCACCACAGTCACACTGTCTGAACACAGCACCAGAGTCACTCAATCCCACAGGAAACACAGCCCACAGTCCAATAACAAACACAACACACACACACACACACACACACACACACACACACGTTCGCGCGCGCGCCTGTTTGTGTGTGGGTGTGTGGGGTGTGCGCGCGCGCGCGCGTGCGCTCGTGTGTGTGTGTGTGTGTTGTGTGTGTGTGTGTGTGTGTAATGCGAATATGTATAATTAATGGGATGTCCTATTTTCTGATCCAATCCCATTTCAAGCCTTAAAACTCTGTTCTTCCGCGTGTCCTTGTTTTACAATAAACTTCAAAACTTATATCAAAACTTTAGTTTCGCGGGGAAAAGGACAAGGCGTAAAAAGTTGAATAAATGTATTCGCAACCTTTGAAGTCCTAGAATTAGGAAGCTACGGGTGTGTAACTCGCCTCCTCGGCTAATGAAAGGGAAAAAACTGGTCCGTAGAGCCGTCTGTGCAGCCAACTCTAGCACGGGTCCAGGAGCAGCCCAGCGACCACCAAAGCACGTATACTGTACAGCTGATGGTTGGGTCCTGACAGAGCTGCCAACCATTCCACTTTCCGCGGAATGTATTCAGCTCAAACGTACGTCATTCACCTGACGTCAAAAAATTCTGTCCTCGAAGAGAAAGTTTGTTGTTGTTTTCTTTTTTATTCGCAGAGTTCGCACATCTGCCGTTCGTTTTAGAGGGGCCAGAGAATTCTTTTCACACTTACTTCCGGTTCAGGTTTTTTTTTTTTTTTTTTTTCTGCTGCTGCTATCATGTCTAAAAGACCTGCTTGACCGATCAACCATGAGGCAGAAAAAAGAAAACAGAAATTAGAACAGAAGTGCAGATTCATGTTGCTGTCTGCGGTCGTAATGGGAGTGATGCTGATCCCAGCCAGAAATTCGTCCGGTAAAAGTGTTCAGCTGCGTGTCAGGGAGAACCGGTCTCTTTCATGACCAGTTCCGTTAGCAACACACACACACACACACACACCACACACACACGCACACACACACACACACACACACACACACACAACACACACAACACACACACTGATATGGGAAGACCAGCTGGCACATAGATAGGGTAACGACTGAATGGGAAAGGCAAAATGGCACAAAGATATTGTAACCACTAAATTAGAAGTGAAACTGGCACATTATTAGGCTAACGACTAACTGGGAAGGCAAAATGGCACAAAAAAATGTTGTAACGACTAAATGGGAAGGGAAACTAGCACATTGTTAACTAACGACATTGTTAGGCTACCGACTAAATGTGAAGGCCAACTCGCACATAGATAGGGTAGCAACTAAATGGGAAGGCAGACTGGCACATAGTAAGGGTAACGAATAAATGGTGGGCCCAAACTGGCAAATAGATAGGGTACTAACTAAATGTGAAGGGAAACTGGCACATAGATAGACTAACGACTAAATGGGAAGTGAAAACTGGCAAATAGATAGGGTAACGACTAAATGGGAAGGGGAATTGGCACAAAAAGATAGGGTAACATCTAACTGGGAAGGGAAACTGGCACATAGGGTAACAAACTAACTGGGAGGGGAAACTGGCACATAGATAGGGTAAAGACTAAATGAGAAGGGAAACTGCACATAGATAGGGTAAAGACTAAATGGGAAGGGAAACTGGCACATAGACAGGGAAACGACTAAATGGGAAGGGTAACTGGCACATAGATAGGTAACGACTAAATGGGAAGGGTAACTGGCATAGATAGGGTAAAGACTAAATGAGAAGGGAAACTGGCACATAGGGAAGCGACTAAATGGGAAGGGAGGCGAAAAGAGTAGTGATTACAGCAGGTGACATGAATAGTATGATATAAATGTGAGTGATGCCATCGGAAGAGTCCTTTACACCGCATGTGAAAGCATTAGTAATTATAGAATGACAGTGACGACATCGGAAGGGTTCTGTACAGCATGTGAAAGTATTAGTAATTATAGAATGACAGTGACGACATCGGAAGGGTTCTGTACAGCAGATGTAAACCCCTTCTGGCAGGTCAACTGCTGTTTGGCTGATTCAGAAACAGCTGGCATTAAACAAGAACAGGCGCCTACACCCCCTCCCGAATTTCCCCTAGCGTCTCTTTACAATTGACAAGCATCAAGACAGCATCACGAAT
>JADBJO010028226.1:10000-20369 GCA_016801955.1 Conus betulinus
AAAACTTTGGTGTAGTCCCTGTATGCATTAATCCAAGCTGCAGTGTAGTCACTGTGTGCATTCATCCAAGCTGCAGTGTAGTCACTGTGTGCATTCATCCAAGCTGCAGTGTAGTCACTGTGTGCATTCATCCAAGCTGCAGTGTAGTCACTGTGTGCATTCATCCAAGCTGCAGTGTAGTCACTGTGTGCATTCATCCAAGCTGCAGTGTAGTCACTGTGTGCATTCATCCAAGCTGCAGTGTAGTCACTGTGTGCATTCATCCAAGCTGCAGTGTAGTCACTGTGTGCATTCATCCAAGCTGCAGTGTAGTCACTGTGTGCATTCATCCAAGCTGCAGTGTAGTCACTGTGTGCATTCATCCAAGCTGCAGTGTAGTCACTGTGTGCATTCATCCAAGCGGTGGAGCTTCAGCTTGGTAGCTGTGAGCGCTGCGAGGCATGGCTGAGCTGCCATTAGCTGGCTGTTTGAACTAGTGCCTACAACGGAGCTGGAGAAACAGTTGAACTGCAATTAAGTGCCTGTGTGCGTTGCTTAACAGTCGAACTGTATTTAAGTGACTGTGTGCATCAGAGTTAACAGTTGTACTGCAATTAAGTGCCCGTGTGCGTTGGAGTTAACAGTTGTACTGCAATTAAGTGTCTGTGTGTGTTGGAGGTAACAGTTGTACTGCAATGAAGTGACTGTGTGCGTTGGAGTTAACAGTTGTACTGCAATAAAGTTACTGTGCGCATTTGAGTTAACAGCTGTACTGCAATAAAGTTACTGTGTGCGTTGGAGTTAACAGTTGTACTGCAGTTAAGTTACTGTGTGCGTTGGAGTGAACAGTTGCACTGCACTGTGGTGATATTATTATTTGATGACGGTGCGTGTGAGTACACACAGCTGAACAGCAAATTAAACTGTTTGTATTTTAGTGTCAACAGCACCTACATTCCGGTGACCGCCATGGGGTGTGTTGATTGCATCATATATATGATAAAGATAAAGCTGTTGACGTCACTGACAATGCTCATCGTGCATGCTGTCAGTGGTCTGTCTTCTACATTGTTGGAGTCTGAGCAAGTGCGTTGGGGCTTATACAAGTGGTGTTTGGTCGAAGAGGGGAATGTCACCCAGTGCCACCAAATACACCCAGGAGAGAGTCCAGGTACAAATGCTACAGTTTTGTGTGTTGTGGCTGCTGTTGTGATTGCTATGGCGTCTGGTATGAAAGGTTGCATTCAAGATCAAAGCTCCGTCATTGTGCATTTCTGTTATCATCAGATGTAATTTCACGGCATGCGTGTGTAGCACACAGTCACCTTGTTTCATGGAAACAGATGGTGTAAACCTCTCTCTTACCAGTGCTCATGCGTGGGCACAATCGTGTGTGTGTGTGTGTGTGTGTGTGTGTGTGTGTGTGTGTGTGTGTGTGTGTAAACCTCTCTCTTACCAGTGCTCATGCGTGGGCACAATCGTGTGTGTGTGTGTGTGTGTGTGTGTGTGTGTGTGTGTGTGTGTGTGTGTATGTGTGTGTGTGTGTGTGTGTGTGTGTGTGTGTGTGTGTGTGTGTGTGTGTGTGTATACGTGTGTGTTTGTGTGTGTGTGTGTGTGTGTGTGTGTGTGTGTGTGTGTGTGTGTGTGCGTGCTTGCGTGTGTGTGGTAGTTTCTTGATAATGTGTTGCATGAAAAAAAACATTTCCTATGATATGAGTTGAGATTGGAGATGGCCAGATAGAGGGACAAAGTGTGGATGTGAGTTTGTGTGTGTGTGTGTGTGTGTGTGTGTGTGTGTGTGTGTGTGTGTGTGTGTGTGTGTGTGTGTGTGTCTGCGCGCGCTTGTATGTAAATGTGTCATTGTTTTTTTTCCGGATTAGGCAAGTACGCTTCAAACTGAGTGTAGCATAGGAGCAAGAGTACTGTAAGTAATGCTAAAGTAATTAACAATCTAATATTAAAGGATAGAACATCAAAGGTAAATGCCCACTGGGCTGTGTAACAAACATTTACAAACTGAGGAAAGAAAAGAGTAGTCATTCAAAATCTTGGACACAGATGACGGACTGGATCCGTCAGATAAACTACAAACGCCCGACTTGACGATATAATTCCCTTGCTCTTGGGCAATTGATTAACAGATGTCCTACTCCGAGTGTTTCTCCACACATACATCTAATGTTTTTACAGAACTTCGTACGAAGGGAATTTAACCGCATTCTGTGCAGTAAACTTCTAATCTCTCTCTAGACAGAGAAGCAAGGTGATTGCTTGACGAGGTTTTCGAGTTGATTTTGCCACAAAAATTTAACACAACTCTGATAATACTGAGTATCCGATTCATTATCAGTTTCTGAAGCTTTCATCCGATGTTTTGTTTAGAAGAATATTGCATTCTTTAAATCCAAAGGAATATTAAGGGGAATTGAACCTTCAACATTTCGAGCTGCCTTTCTTGCAGCCTGATCGACTCTCTCATTTGCTGAAATGCCACAATGAGAGGGGACCCAGCAAAAAACTAACTGATGTGCCTTTATCGGATAAAAGATGTATAACATGATTTATTTCTGTTATCATCTCCAACGGATTTTTGAATTTGAAGACTGGATTGCTTCAAGAGCAGATCTAGAATCAGTACATACTAGTACGTGACTGACATTCAGATGGAGATAAAGAATATAATTTAAGGACATTAGGATGGCGGCTAGCTCGGCACTACTAAAATCGAAAAATTTCTGCCAAGATGGTACATTTTCTCCACGTTTAAGTCAGGTATTACAAAAGCTGCCCCTGTCCTACTGTCTTCTAGCACTGAGCCGTCTGTGAAAATTTTTAGGTGGTTCTTGTACTGATTTTCCAGGTGTAAGCATACGGAATTTTTAGTATGTTGGGTGAATCTTTTTTTGACAAATCTGAATGAATCGTATCAAAGGAGGCCTTCGTTTGTTCCCATCTTGGTACTGGTGAAAAGGATGGTTTTAACAGCGATTTCATTTCTATTTATGTTGGAATCTCTGATAAGGTTAGAAGTATACGAGTAGATTGATTTTGTAGATTGTATTCCTCTAGCTCGTTTTCCAAAATCTTTTTCAGAATTTAAACAAACTTCTTTTGAACAGAAATTTTTCTGTGTAAAAACTCTTCAGAACGAACTTCGACGCAGCTACTTTTCGAACCTCGCTGAGAGGTAGAACTCCAATCTCATTGTATGTTCCTAAGTTGGATGTATGTGTGTGGAACACCAAGAGCGAGTTTGTAAGCCTTGCAATCAATGCTCTGCAATTTATTTAACAGATGTGTGGTGCGCTGAAAAATACTTCCTGAGCATAGGTTAACCTAGATCGCACAAGAGCGGTTGATAGAGGTATTAAAGTCGAAGCATCTTGGCCCCATGGTTGCTTGTTTATAATCTTAAGAAAGTTTAAACTTTTCCGTGCTTTATTTAATATGTGGTCAATGTGCTGGTTCCATGACAGTTTAGAAGTTAAGATTATACCTAGGAATTTTACTGATTTAACATATTTTATTTCAATGCCATCTAAAGTAAAACTGGGAGCTTTTCTGGGTCATACCCAGAATTGAAAAGCATTATATATGTTTTTTCTAAAGAAAGTGCGAGCCCGTTTTGTTGTAAAAATACATTTATTTTATGAGTTCTCGTTGGTATAAAGCTTTTATGTAGTTCAGCGACCTCGAAGGGGTTATTCGTTTCATGGTTACTCTCATCCAAAGGCATATATCATCAGCAAATTGAGCTAACTCTGTGCCTTTCGATAAGCCTTTGGGTAAATCTGCCATTAAAATATTGAATAAGATAGGAGATATTACTGAACCTTGTGGCAGTCCCATTTGCAATGTACATGTTACCGTTAATTCCAACAGTTTTTTAATTTGTATAATAGTCTACTATGCCATACTTGATCATAAGCTTTTTTTAACGTCAAAGAATGTAGCTAGGATGTTTTTTCGTCTTGGAAATTGTTGTTTCACTTGAGTTGTAAGTTTGACTAGGTGTTCTACTGTGGGATCTGCCAGTTTGAAATCCAGCTTGGTTAATCGGTATGACATCATGCTTCTTACAGTAATAAGATAATCTATTTAGTACGATTCGTTCCATTAATTTACAGGTATGGGATGTTAAGGCGATTGGGCGGTAACTGTTTATATCAGTGCGAGGTTTTCCATGTTTATATATAGGAACGATAATGGAATGTTTCCATAACTGAGGTATTTTACCATCATTCCAACATTTTTGAAAAAACAAATGGAGGAACTGCACAACGTTTGCTGGTAGGTGGCGTAGCATTTCATTCGAAATACCATCAAGGCCGACTGAAGTTTTTCTTGCTGCCTAATTTACTAAGACATTTTTGAACTTCTTGTAGTGTTATAGGGGCGTTTAGGTAGTGGTATTCCCAGGGTCTTTATTACTACTTATATAATGCTTATCCTCTTGTTCCCGATATGGTCTATTTTTTTCTGTCAAACTATTCATGCTGCTGTTTTTGGCAAACATGTCAACAAAAGCTTCAGCTTTATCAGAATTTGAAGGGAAATTAGAATTACCGAGTTTAATAGAGTATTGTGGAAGTTTACTTCCATTTTTCATTGTTTTTATTTTTTTCCATACTTTTCTTTGAAATTAGATACTTCATGTTTGCAAAAAGATGACCAGTATTGTCGCTTCGCCTGAGCTATAATTCTATTCAATTTATTTTTTGCTTTCTTTTTCTCAAGAAGATTTTCAGCGCACTTATTTCGTTTATATGCTTTCAACATTAACTTGTTCTCCTTTTTTGCCTCCTCACAAGCTTCATTCCACCAGACATTGCCCAAATGCTTTTTAGAAACCATAGATTTTATCCTTGGAATTGACTGATTTGCGGCAGACAGCAAAGCGTTTTGAAAGAGATAATACAGCTTGTCAACATCTTGGGTGGTAACGTCATCACAGTTTATTTTAGCATACGTTGAGGCGCCCGCTTTCCGCTGCTTTTTCTCGTGTGTGTGTGTGTGTGCTTGTGTGTGTGTGTGTGTGTGTGTGTGGTTTGCTAAGAGTGTCGTGTGTGTGTGTGTGTGTGTGTGTGTGTGTGTGTGTGTGTGTGTGTGTGTGTGTGTGTGTTTGCTAAGAGCATTTGCTGCTGCTGACACAAGATGCTGTATTTGAGGAAAAAAATGAATCCTATGCATGTATATCCACATGTGCAGACATACGTAAAGACAAAGAGACAGACAGACATACAAACATATAGATATAAATGTAGACAGATGGATATAGATGTAGATATATAGGTAGAGAGATAGGCAAATAAACAGACAAAGAGAGACAGACAGACAAACAGACGAACACACAGATAGAAACACAGACTCACAGAACAGACAGATAGGCTGACAGACAGCGAGGGAGAAAACGGAATCAGAGAGAGAGAGAAAGAGGGAGAGAGAGAGAGAGAGAGAGAGAGAGAGAGAGAGAGAGAGAGAGAGAGAGAGAGAGAGAGAGAGAGAGAGAGAGCAAATACGATTTTGTGTTATTGAGGGCGAAATGAATAAGCTGTCAGTTTCCTGCTTACACTCTGCCTCAAACACAATTACCCCATGGACCGGCAAAAGGAAGTAAAAATAAACAGGGAGTTGTAAACAAAATCTAAACCCAGTCACGCTGACCTGAACATACGCGCGCACACACGCACGCACCCACCACGCACACACACACACACACACACACACACACGCACACGCACGCACGCACGCACGCTCACACGCACGCACGCTCGCGCGTGCGTGCGTACGTGTGTGTGTTGTGTGTATGTGTGTGTGTGTGTGTGTGTGTGTGTGTGTGTGTGTGTGTGCGTGCGTGCGTGTGTGTGTGTGTGTGTGTGTGTGTGTGTGTGTGTGTGTGTGTGTTGTACGAAAAAAACAAATCTTGTAAAAATTGCACACACCATAGAGCTATATTATCATGTAGACAAATCCATGCTTTGTTGTTCTTGTTTTTGTTGTGTTTTTTTAGCATACGTTGAGGTCGCCCGCGCTTCTCCGCTGCTTTTTCTGTCGTGATGATTTTCCTCAAACTTCCCTATCATCCTGTGGATGCCATCAGACGACGCCATCTGCAAGTGGCTCCTCAAAGTGGTCATCACATTGCTGCCGTGTGAGTACACATGGTCCTCAGAGTATTCCCCTTAGGGTGGTATTCAATGATGTATTTCTTTTACAATTTATCATTTGAATGTTTTCTTTGTTTTATGGTAGACAGAAACTCTAGGAGAGCTTGGCAGCAGAAGGTCTTCAGAGAAGAACCCCCCCCCCCCCCCCCCCCCCCCCCCCCCCCCCCCCCTCAGTCAAGTGTTTCGGCACTGAACTCCTTACACTCTAAGGGAGCTGGGCCGCATGCAGGTCATGACTCCCAGATGTCCTTCTACTGCCAGCGTTTTTTTTTTTTCTTTTGGCGCTGCTGGGATTCGAACCCGCAACTTTCGGATGGGTGGGCGTCTCAAGGCGTGCCTTTTGGACGGATATCTTATCCCAACTGCTGACTGGACAACTGTTCTAAACTGAAGTTCTCTTTCTTTCCTCCTCGAGCAGATCCAGCCGGAAATCCTTTCATTGCCTCTGCCATTGCCCCTTCATGACTCTGGTCCTCTTCTTGCCCGTAAACCTGAGCCGTCTCATGAGGTCACAGGTTGATGAGGCCTTCTTCTTCAGCGTTCCACAGCTACATAGCTACAGTGGAGAACAATCTGCGGCCTCATGCTACTCTTCATGATGATTCTGGATAGTATTCCCCCCTTCTGGGAGGTCTGTGTGCATTCCCTGTCGTCTGCCCCGTCAGAAAAAACCCTGTTTCCATGCTTTTGATATCACCGCTGTTCCAGACCACGATGTGTGGCCTCCTGCCGTGTAGATCTTTGTTGCTGGAGTTCCTGGTGGCGTAGAGCTACCTCCAACGGTGCCAACCACTTTTTTTGCCATCACCATGAGCACTTGGTTGTGCCTTCATGTGTACCTTCCCTGGGTTAGCGCTGCTTTCCATGAACTGTTTGCAACTGTTTGTTTTTGCCGTCGTGACAGGGTGGACTTGTGGGTCATCTGATTTCCCTATCAGACGAGCTTTGAATTCGAGGGCAGAATTGAGGATGAAGCTGACTCTGAGAGATGCCATGTACTATATATCATTCCAGGCGAAGCCTTCTTTGGAGTGCATTTTCCCACGTAGTCCACGGTCCTTGTTGACTTGCTTAGCTTGCCTTACTGGACTCTTATGGTGTTCTTCTTCTTTCTTTACCACCTCCATTTCCATGTCTCTCTTTGCTTTATTTTGCTTTGCTTTGAATATTTTATTCAAAAAAAAAATGCCGCCTTTTGATTTATGAGTGTAGAATGGGTGTATACCAGATCGATGCTTAGAAGAGGGCACTTTTTTCTGAAATGGAACATGTAAAATAAACAAAAAACCAATGAAGCAGAGGACCCCAGTCGTCAGACAAAAACATGAACAAATGTGGACAGCTGTTAGTTCCGACATAGGGGTCTGATCTGGGCAACATCGGTGTGGGAATGAATCCCTGGCCACATCATCACTGAGTTTTTCCCCTGGTGTACGTTTCGGTTGGTGTAATTGAACGATAATTTCAGCATGATACGGGTTATAGCGGAACGTAACTGTAGGTTTGAGTCAGATAAAGATGTTGACATAGATTTGTATCTGGGTTACTTAGGTTTGGTCAACTCTTAGGCATACGCTTTGTTCTTAGGAATGGAAAAACATTTCTCTCTATAGTTTTTAAGCAATGTTTGATATTGAGAATTTCGTGGATATGATTTCGATTTTCCCCCATACCATTATCGTTTGTACAGAGGCTCTATGAAGACGATGACCCGTGCCGTGCCGTTTGTCTGTCTGTTTCTTTAGCACTAAATGTTGGAACAACCCTGGTGCTAGTGGCAGCGTACCACAAAGACGATGACCGTTGGAAGGACTCAAACCCCTCCCTGACCATGGAGGTCATTTCGTTGGATCGTCTTCTTCGCTGTCTGTTCTGGACTCATACCGACATGTTTCTTCTTTTTCTTTCATGCATGTTCATTGGGCGTGGTGATAGTCGAACAACAGATATGTTGTCAAAGGTTTAACAGTGCAAAGATCCAGGCCAGCATCCATTTGGAAGCACCCTTTGCAGGAAAACTGGTCGCCGCCATGAAAAGCCTTAAAGGCCAGCATCTGTGGAAAGCACCTTTCCAGAAAAAATGGTCATGACCATGGAAAGCTTCAAGGCCAGAAGCTCTGGAAAAAACCTTTCCAGGAAAACTGGTCATCACCATGGAAAGCCTTAAGGCCAGCATCTGTGGAAAGCACCTTTCCAGAAAAACCGGTCATGACCATGAAAACACCTTGGGCCTGGAACTGTCCAGGACTTTTCCAGACAACCCACTGCGACATCAGCCTGGTCAGCCAGAGGGGCACGGCAGTCCGCCCATCAGACATGCTCCTGGTGGTCCTGCTGGTGACCTGCCTCCAGGGATTGATCAGAATGGCATCTCAGACACCTCTTTGGTCAGGACCGGTCACTCTGAAGGAACAGCGCGTTATAACGCCGCTGACGCTTATCGATCGGGGGGCACAAGTATCCACCGGACTCCAGGACAAGGGGAGGTCAGCAGGTACACCACCATGGATTCCGTCATCCACCAGACTGCAGGACAAGATGACGTCAGCAGGTACACATCATGGATTCCGTCATCCACCAGACTGCAGGAAAAGATGACGTCAGCAGGTACACCACCATGGATTCCGTCATCCACCGGACGGCAGGACAAGATGACGTCAGCATGTACACCACCATGGATTCCGTCATCCATCAGACTGCAGGACAAGATGACGTCAGCAGGTACACCACCATGGATTCCGTCATCCACCAGGACAGCAGGACAAGATGACGTCAGCAGGTACACCACCTTGGATTCCGTCATCCTCCAGGGTGCTCCACCAGAGCGGTCAGGTCGGTCTACTGCCATGGATCCTGTCATCAGTCAGGGCGGTCAGGGAAGAGTTGTCTCGCAGTCACACTGCCAGGGATGCCCCAGGGTCCACTCCATCTGTCGGCCTCAGCTCACACTGGCTGACTTTCATAGCTTCGTGGACCCCCATCTGACCAACCGCCTGATCTTTCAGCTTCGTCCAGGGCACACAGGCGTGGATACTCCCCACCAGTGCATACATCTTAAAGAATGTCCACACCAGTACACCAATCTGAACTAAAAAAATCCTTCCGCCAGTACATACATCTAAAGAATGTTACCACTAGTACACCGGCACACCGATCTCAACAATCCCTCCACCAGTTAACACATCTAAAGGATCCTTACACCAGTACACCCGATCTCAACAAGTTAATCCACCAGTTAACACATCTAAAGAATCCTTACACCAGTACACCGAGGATCCTCAACAATCCCTCCACCAGTTAACACATCTAAAGGATCCTTTCACAAATCAGAAGAATTCTTCTGCCAGTGCATGTATGTAAACAGTCCTTCCATCACACATGTAAACAGTCCTTCCATCACACATGTAAACAGTCCTTCCATCACACATGTAAATAGTCCTCCATCATACATGTAAACAGTCCTCCATCGCACATGTAAACAGTCCTTCCATCACCCATGTAAACAGTCCTCCTACCACACATGTACACAGTCCTTCCATCACGCATGTAAAAAGTCCTTCCATCACACATGTAAAACAGTCCTTCCATCACACATGTAAACAGTCCTTCCATCAACGCAAACATGTGAAGAATATTCCTACCATCACACACAGATCTGCACTGTTCATCCACCACTCAGCACATCTGAAAGATTCTTGCAAGAATACACATAATGGCTGAACGAATCCACAGTTAGTGAACACGTCAGAATAATCCCTCTACCCAGTGAACTGTCATCTTCAGTTTTGTTTTGTTTTCTGTCACATTCTCCGTGCCACCTCGGTGACATTGCGTCCTGCCTGTCATTCTGGCTGTGCATTCACAGCCACAGCCCGGCACTGGCATGCGTCCTGCCCTGCCTTCATTCAGGCTGTGCATTCCCAGCCACAGCCTTGGCCCGCCTCCACAGCCCCGGCACTGGCAATCCAAAAGGAGGCAAAATTAACCAGCGAAGACACTGCACTGCTGCCCGAGTCACGTGGGTGGTGGTCAGTGGCGCCTGTTCGGGGTCCAGCATGGGAAGGACACTACGTACTGAACCTCTTTCTGACCACAAGGATTGTCAGTAGCACAGCCAACTAGAGTGGAACTTTCCCTGTTCAGCGCGCCGCCGCCACGTCAATTGCAATGACCGTCCTCTTGACTTTGTCGATATGTGTGACCCCAAAGAAACTCTTCACGGG